>JAQHUG010000149.1:2039557-2059504 GCA_028555095.1 Dicrostonyx torquatus
GATTGAACTCTATTTACTTTCTTTTTTGTCTATGGATATTTCAACATGACTCTAGCTCCTTCCAAGGGTTTTCCCCCAGCTATCCATGGGGCCATTACCAGTGGAATCCATTGCTTATCACAAAGTGTACTAGCTTTCTTTTCTGGGTGCAGCGAGCAGAGAAGATCAAGTCCCAGAGTCCATGGAGCTTAGACACCAGTGAGAAGGCTAAGTCATTTATAAAATCATTGTAAAGTACATGGATGGGAATGTTTTGTTGTTTGTTTGCAAGAGTAATCAAAGAGGTGTACCTATTCACTGGGATCAGGATTATCAGTGAAAGATTTTGCTGAGATTTAAGGTTTTTTGATCTGCTGTAGTTAGACTATAACCATTGGCTGCAAGCTTTCAAGAAGGCTCCATTTCTCCGGACAGGGGTGAGTGCAAACAGAACTAACTTGCATGTTGAGTTGGTATCTGTCTTAGGGGAAATGTCCAGAAATAGAGTCTAACAACTTCTCTTCATGTTGGAACTATGTTTTGTGGCTACCATAGCTGTAGGAGAGGCTAGGAAAAGTAATATGTTCTGGAAGCTTCTACACTTCCAACTTAACTGAAATCATGTTAATTATAAAGAGAAGAGGGCTGGTACTGAATAGATAATGGCCACGTGCCGAAGCCGAGGAACGTGCCTTTGAGGAAGCGATTTCCAGATAAACCTAGAGGATAACCTATGGCAGGAGCAGCAGAAAGAGAAAAGTAGACAAATATTAAAATATATGGGTGTGGTTGTGCACACCTGCAATCCTTGTGCTGAGGAAACCAAGGGAGGGAAATTATGAGTTCAAGGCCAGAGTGTGCTGCATAGAGAGTCTGAGGCCAGTGTAGGCTACATGCTAAGGCCATGCTCCCAAAAGCAAGATAACAAAAAACAAAACCCAAGGAGAGTGGAAGAGGCATTCAGTGAGAGAGAACAGCAATACAGGAAGGAGAGAAAGATGAGTGAGCACAAAGTTCCTCAGTATTAGCATCCCATAATAAGCAACGTTCACCAATTCTGCTCTTCCTGGCTTTCTCTCGAGTAGCTCATGAGGATTAGAGTCAAATAGTAATTCTCAGAAAGAGAATATTGTGCCGTACCTTTCTCATGACTCACCTCTTCCCACATATCTTCGGTCTGAGCACTAAGTGCTTTTTCCACTGGAAATGTGAAATGGTGGCCCTTTATCCTGCCAAAATTCTCGTCAGCTTTGTTCTGAACATTGGAAAAAAGAAATCCTGTTTCCCGTCCTTTGTTTCCTGGCCGTGGCCTTTGATAGCACCCTGCCTTGGTCTCACAGTGTTGATTTCCACCATAGGCCCAGACCAGCTTTCTCTCCCACAGATGCTAATTAATCACTCACAATTATCTAAGAAAAGAAACGTCTTCTTCCTCCCGAGGGCTGTTTTCTTCTTGGATCACTTTCTTTTGCTGATTTTCTTAGGTTTGTTTCCCAGGATCTTCACTGCAGAAACAGGAAGAAGTAGCAGGTGCTGAGTGCCTGGCTCTCCTGGGAAACGTGCTGGAGTAGAATTGGTGTTGGACCAGAAATGATGTCATCAGGTCCCTGGCAATAAAATGAAGAGAATGGAACTCTTCGGAATTTACGACTTGGGTGCGGGGTTGGGATGTGACGCTGTGACCAGAAGGGGGAGTAAGGATAAAGATTCTGGGTTTACATAATTCTTCCAGCTTCAGCTTCTAGGTTTGGCATTTATTTGACCCTATTCAACATTTTTCTTCTTCTTCTTAATCTGTAAGAAGGTGATAGTAGTTTTTTCTATGATGGTTAATGTATGTGTCAACACAACACAGCCAGACTGCTGTGTCTAAGGATATTTCCAGAAGAAGCTAGCCGTACATGGGTAGAAAGAATAAGGAGGCTCTTCCCTTCCCTACACAGGTGGGTGTGTTAGTCGGGACTCTCTAAAGGAACAGAATACACCTACTGGAAGGGGGATTGCATGACATAGCCTGGGCAGTCCAACAGGTACTGTCTTCATCCTGGAGAGGCTCAGAAGCCAGTAGCTACTCAGTCTTCAGGCTGGATGCCTCAGCAGTGATGGCCTGGGGCGTTTCTGGAGCAATCCTGGCTTTCAGTCCACGTTAGAAGGCTGTAAAAGCTAAAGCTTTCCCTTGGACCTCCTTATATCTGGGTCACCACCAGAAGGTGTCACCTGCTTCTTATTTCAGTGAATAAAACCACAAAAATCCCTTGTGGGCATGCCCAGAGGGTAAACTAATCTAGAGCATCTCTCACAGGTATGCCCAGAGGCTCATCTCCTGGGTAGTTCTAAATCTTATCGTGTTGACAAGCACGATTAACTACCACAGTAGACAACAGTGAGGTTACAGATAAAACCAGAGGAAGGATGTAGAGCTGTCTGCAGGATCTAGGGCCTCCATCCTCTCTTGCCTTCAGACACTGGACTGGGGCTGGGAGGCGCACCATCAGCCACCCTATTCCTCAGACCTCTGAACTCACTGCCTTCCAGGTTCTACAGCTTACAGACTGCATACCATAGGCATTCTCGTCTTCCTAAATGCATGTGCCAATTTCTGATACCTCTTCATATGTATGTGTGTTTCCACCCATCCATCCTATTGGCTTCCCTGAAGAGCTCCAGTACATTATGTAGTTCATTTATGCTCAGGATGAAATAAAATGACCTATGTAGACTTCTGGCTCACAGTGCCAAATAGTCGGTTCTTGATACATGATCTTAATTTCTATTTCCAATGAGAATTTAATTAATAATATTTTCCATCTTAGCTACAAGAGGAAAATATTTAGAAGACAACTCGTTCCTTTGTGAAGAGACTGCCTTGGCATGCGTACATGATGTGAAAATAATTGGTATCGACTTGGAGCCCTTTCTCTATGGATTCTTGAGGTACAGATAATACTCCCATGAGTGAGGCCACTTTGGATAAATGATATTTCCAAGTGTTCTCAGTTTGAGAGTGGTCCCCACTTTGCATCTTACTTTGGAAGTGCCCAAATAAGGGACAGATCTCTGGTGGGGTCTCTCCAGCTGTCAGGGATGTAGTCTGCTGACAGATTAGGAAAGCCAGCCAATGATGTAGATTTAGGAGGCTTGTTTCCCTCCTGTCACTGCATAGAGAACACACCTCATTTCAGTCTTTCTGCTAGCCAGTTAAAGCTGTGTTGCTATTGACTGTAATTCGGGACTTCCTTCACTCACTAAATGGTGAGCTTCTGGAAGGCAGTTGTAGACTCAGCTGAGAGGTCTTAGGCCTGATACAATATGGGTTTCTGTTATCCATGCAAACTTCACTCACCTCTTTGCTGTATGCATTAGGACAGAATAGACAGTGTACAGAAATGAGAACCCTAAAATATCAGCGGCTTGACACATCAGAAAGTTATTTTTCTCACACTGCGTGTTCAGATCCATGTCAACTGTCACTGGTAGAGAGGAGGGTGACAATGACAATTATATTCTAGTTCTTATAAAGCACTGCTTGCTTTATAATAGTTTAAACAGGTCCTGTAGCCAATTAACCTTAGGAAAATTCTCTTGTCACTTTTTATAGCTGGGATGATAGTAAATTTTGATTGTCAATTTGAGTTACAAAACTAAGTCTTTGGGAGACACACCTCTGGGTGTGTCTGTGAGCATGTTTCCAGAGAAGACTTACAGAGAAGGGAAACCTACCCTCAGTGGGTGGCACCACCCATAGGCTGGGGACCCAGGCTAAATTAAGGGGGTAAAGTAGAAAGCCATGTGAGCAGCATTTATCTCTGATTCCTGCTCTTCTGAGATATGAGCAAGCAAGAAGCCTCATGCCTCTGTTGTCATATCCTTGAGTGCTGATGCCAGCATGCCTTCCCCACCATGGTATTCAGTACCCCAAACCATGAACCAAGATAAAGCGTTCCTCTCTTAAGTCACTTTTAGTCAGGTATTTGGCCACAGAAGCAAGCAAAGTAACTAAGGTGATGTTATTAAGAGAGGTGGGGCCTTGTGGGAGATACTCAGGTCAGGTCATGGGTAGATGCCAACAAAGGACACAAACCTTCTTCGTCTTTATTTCTTCTTCTTCTTCTTCTTCTTCTTCTTCTTCTTCTTCTTCTTCTTCTTCTTCTTCTTCTTCTTCTTCTTCCTTCTCCTCCTCCTCCTCCTCCTCCTCCTCCTCCTTCTTTTTCTTCTTCTTTTTTTGGAAACAGGGTTTCTCTGTTTAACTCTGGCTGTCCTGGAACTTACTCTGTAGACCAGGCTGTCCTTGAACTCACAGAGATCTATCTACCTGTCTCTGCCTCCCTGAGTGCTGGGATATAAAGCATGCACCACCACCCAGCTTCTTTTTGCTTCTTGGCCATAAAATAAACCATTTACTCTGCCATGGTTCCCCACCATTGCTATCTAGTACCATTCATAGACCAGAACTCCCAAAAACATGTGCTAAAATAAATCTTTTCTCTAATAAGTTAGTGTTCCAGGCATTTTATTATAGTAATACAAAGCTGGCCAACATATATTAGTGTTAATGTTTTTCCAGGTCAGCTCGGCTAAGATGATGCATGACTATAATCACAGCTACTTAAGAGGCTGAAGCAGTAGGAACCTGAGTTTGAGGCTAGCTTGGGTAACATTGCAAGGCCTTTTCTAAAAAAGAAAGAACAGGTTTTTTGTTGTTGTTGTTGTTGGGGTTTTTTTTTTTTTTTGCTTTTTTTTTTTTTTTTGGTTCAAAGTGGCCTGCCTATAGTCCAATGTGCCTTGAGTCTTTGAAATTATCTGGTTGAAACCGCAGAACATTGACTAGTGATCTAGTGAAAAGGAGAAGAATCACTGGAAATGCTTACAGAGAGTAGCTTTTAGGCAAGGAGGGGGGCTGGGGATGGATCTCTGTGCTGGAGCAGTTGCTTAGTATGTGTGCCACCCTGGGTTTGACCTCCAGGAATGAAAAAGGACAGAGTAGTGTTTAATCTTCTCACTTTGTTCAAAATCAAACCTGTCTCATGCCTTCTATTGAATCTTAAAATAGACACAGAAAGTTTGGGCAGCCACACAGTTGATACTGGTTTCCTTTGATAAATGATCAGAGTAATCTTTGTAAGAATAGAAGATTAAGAGAGGTAGGGAGAGAGCTCAGTGGATAAAGTGCTGGCTATGCCAAGTGTGGGAACCGTAGTCTGGACTCTTAGCACCCATATTTTAAATCACCAGGTGGGTATGACAGCCTGCCTGTAATACCAGCACAAGGAGGTAGAGACAGGGGGTTCCTGGGGTAATCCAGCTAGTTAGACTACTCAAGCCTTGTGTTCAGTTAGAGACCCTGCCTTGGTTAAAAAACAGTGAAAGTGGGGAGTGATTGAGGAAGAAACTCTATAACGATTAGCATCACCTGAGAGGAGAGAGTGAATCGAGGAATTTCCTAGATCAAGTTTGTCTGTGGGCATAGCTCCTGGGGATTGTCTTGACTGTTAATTGTTGTAGGAAGACACAGCCCACTGAGGGTGGCACCATTCCATAGGCAGTGGGTCTCCTGAACTGTATAAGAAGGAGAAAGCTATATGAAAGGAATTAGGCTGCATGGATAAATTCCCTTTTCTTTGTGCTTTGTTTAAAGAAGCTTTATAGTTTATGAGGTCCCATTTGTCAGTTGTTGGCCTTAATTCCTGGTCTCTCTGCTCTTGACTATGAATATAATATGACCTACTTCAAGTTTCTGCACTGGCTTCCTTTCAATAGTGGGCTGTAATCTAGAGTTGTAGGCCACATAAAACCTTTATTCCCCCATTTTGCTTTCGGTCAGGAATTTTATCATAGGAACAGAAATGAAACTAGAACACGTCTTCAAACCAACATACACATACACACACACCCCTTCAGACACATGCATACTTGTACACACATACCTACATACATGTGCATACTTGTATACACACATCAGTATACACATGCATCTGTACACATTCCAACATGTATATACACATGCACACATACCAAATATACATGCAATAAATGATCATAGACTTAGAGTATATAGAACCTTTTCCCAAGGGTGATCAGAGTAGACTGTTATGAGTGTAACCCTTTATGACAATTTCTAAGTTGACAAAGTTAGCTAGTTAGTTGGAGGATTCCTTCAGATGACACTTGCCAGATAAAACAAAAAGATACTGGGCTTCTCACTGTTAAGCATAAAATGTGTGACAAAGCCAGCCAAGAAACCAACATTTTCTGCCTCCTAGTCACATACCTGGCACTGCTTTAGGCATCCCAACAAGGCCCTGTGGCTTTAAGAATTACTGTATTCTGCCCAAGCTCACAGTCTGGTCCATGGTAAGGCCAAAGCCTAGCCTGAAACCTCAAAGCCAAACCCAACAGGAGGTGAAGGAGACTGAGTATTGGGGGAGCTCCCTGGAGCTGGTGGAGGACTTGAGCCGGTGGGGAAGTGCCTGTTCAGGGACTTTCATGTGAGGAGTCGGTGCACAAATGAGTGGCTCTCTTATCAATCAAGGCTGAGTTCCAGTTCTGAAAGCGATAGAGCAACACGATGCTCCCTGTCCTGGTGGAGAGCGTGCTGTCTAGAATCTCTTTGAAAGCTAACCTGCCCTGGGAAAGGCATGGCTTCTACCCCAGACTTCTTTATACTGATCACAGGAGAATGCTGGAAGCTTCTGCTCTTCATTAATTCAGGCCAAAGCATGGCTGTGGCAGAGGATAGAGAAGAGCTCCTGGGGTTTCCTGGGGTTTCTGTTTGATGGCTTAGCCACACTTCAAAGTTGACTGGTTTTAATGGGCTGGCAAAGGGTTTTCATTTCCCAAGATTCTCTTCTCTTCTCTTGTCTTTCCCCATTTTCCTATTCCCTTCCTCTTCCCCTTCCCTTCTCTTTGGTGTTAGGATCACACCTCATACCCGTTGGGCAAACACTACCCTGAGCTATTCCCCAGCCCCAGGAAGGGATTCCTTATACATTCTCTTTACTTTGTGATGATTGGCCAGTCTTAGGGGCCTTTAGGATATTCATTGATTCCACGAGCATGTTTTGAGTACCTTTCCTGTACTGGGTGTATATCTTGGCAATCCTATGGAAGACTTAGAGTCTAGTCGGGGATACAAAGCAAGATATGGGTGGTAAGCTGAGTTTCTGATTTATTTGAGATAGGTTGTCTCACTTAATACTCTACAGTGTTGGCCTTGGACTGGGCATGCTTTCAATTTAAGGCAAAAGGGCATTGTGTAAGGACGACCTGGGGAAAATGAGCGAATGAAAAGAAGAAGGAAAAAAGGGAGGTCATGACTGCTCATTGGTGGAGGAGGAGGTTTATCCTAGATAAAAGGAGAGCATAGCCAGAAGGCTGAAGAGTGAACCTAACCCTGGATGGAGCCTTGTGAAGAGAGGGAGGAGGAGAGAGGGTGAGCCAGAATAGTAAAGAGTGTACAAAAGGGCCAGGTAACCAAAATGGCTAGATTATATAGGGAAGGGCAGCCCAGGCCCTGCTATACATACCCTGTAACAGGTAGGGACTGAGGGTTGCTGGGAGAACCTGGCAGTCAGGTCTGCTTTGATTTGTTAAATAGGCACCTCACTTAGCCCTTTGTCCTGGGTTTGAGACCTAACAATGAAGATACAGATTAAGTGACCCCATGGTTTATCAGCCCTGATATTTAACCTCACCAAGGTTCCCATTCCCTTTCTGTAAACCGGGGATAATAATAGCATTGGCATTAAAGGGCATAGTAGGGGTTAAATGAGGTGATGTAGGCAAAAGCCAAGTACGGTGCCTGCTTCACAGGAGCTGCTTGCTGGAATCAGGAGGGGTGACAACAGAGACAACAGACAATACTAACTGCCACAAAGAGATGAGAGAGGACCAAAACAGTGGCCACTAAGAGAGGACATCAGATATCAAAGCTGTTTCTTCCCTATATCTGAATATAATTTCCAGTCCTCTTAGAAATACTTGAACTTTTCTTAAATTTGTGTGTAAAGGGTAAGTGGAGTTGAGGGGTGGGGAGTGTTTTAAACTGAGCCCAAACTTTCCTTTTTTCCTTTCTTTTCTTGAGGTCCAAAATAATAATCCTTGTTTAGAAAATATTTTAGCAAAAGCCTGTTTCAGTTTAAGATATTTCGGCAAGACGGCGAATAACCATTTATCCTACTGAAGACTTTTCATTTCCTAGAACTACTGGAACAAAGACGCCCTTATTAAAATATGCTCTTGATCTTCCATGGCACGGTCTTGATCGTCACAAAAGGGCCATTCACAGTGGCTTTATAAGAATGGGAACTATGGTATCATTATCATATAGAACACTCTATCAGAGATCTTGGTTCGCAGAGACTTGGGGTTCTCTGCGAAGTTGAACAGACTGGCTCACATCAGCAAAACAAAGGATTCACTAGAAGGCTGCGGGTTGCTTATGGATCCCAAGGGAAATCTGGGTAAAGAGAGAGAGAGAGAGACAGAGAGAGAGAGAGAGAGAGAGAGAGAGAGAGAGAGAGAGAGAGAAAACAAAACAATAAACCCTGGTTTCAGAGAACACAGGGCAGATTGGAGAGCAGAAAGGAATTTAATTTAATTTCCTGTGGGTGAGAGAATCTGATTGGCTAAGCTGGAGGCAGCAGAGCCCTTGGATTGACGGTTCGCCAGGCTACCGATAGTAGAGAGGGATGGTTTACAAAGGCGACCGAGGTGTGGCCAACAGTAGGGTGAGATAGTGGGAAGAGTTACTTTACAGAGAGCTTCTGGGTCAGAGAGCTAATTCAGGGGTCACTGGGGACTGAATGAGAGTGGTTTGTCCCAGGAGCCACAGTTAGTAGCAAAAATAAGTCTCTCTCTCTCTCTTTCTCTCTCTCTCTCCCTCTTTCCCTCCCTCACTCTTTCCCTCCCCTCCTCCTTCCTTGTTGTAAATTGCACCCAGGGTTGTATGTGTTAGGTAAGCACTCTCCCCCTGAGCTAGTCCAGAAACAAAACCTTCTGATACAGCCACATGGGGGGTTTAAAAATTATTATTCTATTTCTAGCTTGCCCAAGCAATGGTTTAGTGATGTGGAAGATTATCTTGTTAAAACACAGAAGCTACTCCCCAAGAGCCATGAACTATCTAACAAAAACCCCAGTGCCAAGATGCGAACCCTATTTCCAGTTGTTGGTCAGAGGAGTCCAAGAGTCCCTCCAAAACAACAGAGGCTACATCTGTTGTCCTTGGTTGCTTCCCAGAGGTTTTAGGTAAGTGTCCCGATTTTTGAAGATGTCATGCACTTCAGACACAGAGCTCAAGAAGGACCGACCTAGATCTGAGCTGAAAGCTTCCTCCTTGAGGACTAGCTTTCTTATTTCCTGCAGGTGTTATGCAAGCTGCCAAGGGAGGAAAGCAACCGAGAGCTCTACCCAGCTAAGGCATCTATGAACTACAACAACAGCCAGCATGGCGTGCTAACCCTAAGGGTGCAACACTGGCACTCATGTCTTAATGGTAACCAGCAGCTCTCTAATTGGACTTAAGGATTGCTCAACAGGAGAGAAAATTGTGCATAGTTCTGAAAACCTAGCCTACTACCCAGGGCTAGTGAAATCATGGTTGCTAAAGAAGAGCCCACGGCTGCCACTTTACTAAACCATCATCATTCCTAACTGCTTTCTAAATACTTAATTCTTACACTCACAGATGAGTTCTTTGCAACTTATTGAGACCATTAAAGAAAACCACAACGAGTCAAAATGCAGAGAACAGCTGGTATATGGTCGCACTTGATATGTCTACAATACAACCCCGGCACCTAACTCTCAGGAAACATCACAGCAAAGGGGCAGAAAGATCTCTAGAGCCAGAGGACCAGGAAATCTGCTGTGAGATCATGCCTCCTAGAAATGACTGGGATGCTTCACCTCAGCAATATGGCTGCCTAAACAAGCCCTGAAGGAGGACACCAAGAGACATGCTAATGTAAGAGGACACATCTCAAAAGGCCCTACTGTTTAACAACAAAGCACTGTAGGAAGCTAAGGAGTGCAGCGAATAAGAGAAATAGTCTTCCCCAAAGATGAACTCCCTGATTGGTTATAGAGTACTAGTGATCAGTCCTGAAACCATATACATACAACTACCACTAAATGGACTGAGCAGTGTAGCAGGCTTTCTTTGAGCCACCAACCAGCTCCCAAATAAAGACACAGAGACTTAATATTAGTTGTGAATGCTCAGCTTTATCTTATGCTTGTCCCACTAGCTCTTATAACTTAAATTAACCCGTTTCCCTTCATCTACATTTTGCCATGGGGCCCTTTATGTTTCTTTCATGTTGTATGTCCTACCTTTTCTGTTTCCTTAGCATCTGACTGGCTGGCTGGCCCTGGGAGTCCCTTGTTCTCTCCCTCTTCTCTCCTGAGCCTAGATTCCTCCTCCTACTTATTCTCTCTGCCCAGCAGCCCTGCCTATCCCTCTACTGCCTAGATATTGAGTGTTTATCTTTTTACTAGACCAATCAGGTGCCTTAGGCAGGCAAGGTGAAACAGTAACACATCCTTACATAATTAAACAAATGCAGCATAAACAAAAGCAACATACCTTTACATAATTTAAGTAATATTCCTGAACATGAACAAAGGTAACACATCTTTGCATAGTTAAAGTGATATTCACAAAAAAGCAGGTTTTATTTATATTTGTATGTATGTATGTAACAATAACAGCGAAAGAAAAGAGGTCTTGAATTTGAGAGGGAGTTATGGGCTGGACATGGGAGGGGTTGGAGTGGGGAAAGGGAAGGGGCAAAATTATTCAATCATACTTTAATTTAAAAACAGAAATTGGGGAGCTAAGTTTGATAATAGGCAAACATGTCTATTTTTCTTCTCTCTCTCTCTCCCTCCCCCTCCCCTTCCCCTTTCTGTGTTTGAATGTGTGGTATGATGCATACATGTGCATGTCTGGGTACATGCAGAGTATGATGTTGGTTGTCCTCTGTCACTTGCTGTTCTTTGGCCTCTTATTTTTATGGTTGTGAGCCTAGCCTTTAACGGCTGAGCTATCCCTCCAGGCCTTCTTTGGTCTTTAAATAGAGTCTCTCATTGAACTAGACACTCTCCATTTAGTTATGTTCTTGGGTCAGAGAGCTCTCAGTACCTACCTGTTATTATGTCTCTTTTCTCTTCCCAACAAGCTCCCTGTTCCATCTAGGACTGGGGTTAGACGTGCAGGCAGACATGTTCAATTTTGGTGTGTGTACGAGGAATTTGAACCCAGGTACTCATGTTTACATAGCAAGTTCTCTTAACCACCAAGCCAAATTTCCAGCCCCAAGGACATCTGTATTTTTAATCCCTTCTCTTCTGAGTCTGTGTACAGACAACTCAACAACCCACTGTACCAAAGCTTCAAAGAAACTGATGGAGAAAGAACATTGCAGAACCAAAAATCAAATGCAGTAGTTTTAAAGGAATGATTTGGACTTGGTGTAGAAATGTTTTGTGGTCCGACTAAGGTTGGGTGGTGTTTGTCATTTAGGGCTTGAGAAAAGAAGAGCAGAGAAATCAGGCTGAGCAACTCATAAGGAGCAAGCTAGTGAGCAGCCTTCCTCCGGGTCCCTGCTGCAGTCCCTGCCTCCAGATTCCTGCCTCAAGTTCCTTACCTAACTTCCTCCAATGATGGAGTGTGACCCGAGAGTTGTAGGGTGATAGAAACCCTTTCCTCCCTGAGTTGCTTTCGGTTGTGGTGTTTATCCCAGCAAAGACACCAAAATAAAACAGCTAGCAATTGGAAATTAAAATTATTTGACTATTTTTGACTTGTAAGGAGTGGATATTCATGTGATTCAACCTAAAATATTCTAGGTTAGTGAGCGAATGAAAAATGGTGGGAAGAAAGGTGTTTGAACACAGTGCGTGTTGACCTGAAATCAACTTACCTACTCCCTCTGAAATAAGATTTGATCAGAGGTCTTTCCCTTCTCCAGTGGCTCAAGGGAGGTGGGTGGTTCCATTTAGCTTACATTTTCCTTCTCCTAAGAATAATCTTTCCTATTTCTCTGGACATTGCCAGATTTGAATGTGTTCTTTGAACTACTGTCATCATTTTGCGACGGTCCTTTCAGTCAACCAACCAGAAAAGCAACTTATTTATTTATTTGTTTTACGTTGTTTGTTCTGGTTGTATATCATTATGAAGCAATTATCACAAAATTCAATAACAAAAGCAACATCGTCTGTACTGTATTTCACAATTCTCTGGGCCAGGAAACCAAACAGAGTTCAGCTGGGTGATTTTTCTGTTACGTGTAGCATTGACTGAGGTCACTAATAGGTGCTTGAGGGTCAATGGACTTGTCTTTAGGTTCAAAAATGGCTCCTCTTTGAAGAATTTAAATAGTGACAGGAAACTGCAAGTCTAGCCAGTTAGTCAAATGGGAGACTAACACAGCAAAGATATTATCGTAATTATGTCGTAAGTACATCAATAACATGAAATAGCAGGTCATACTTTACTTTCCTGAGTTGGAGGTGCTAGAAGGTGAGGAAAATAGGAAAAGTAGAAAAAAAGAAAAGATAAAATCTGGGGCAAAGAAATCTTGCATAAGCTATGTCTCATTCCAAGTAAGCTTCTTTTTTTTCTTTTATTTTTTTATTGATTTTTATTGGACTCTATGTTTTCCTCTGCTTTCCTCCCTACCTCTCCCCTTTCCTTCAACCCTCTCCCATGGTCCCCATGCTCCCAATTTACTCAGGAGATCTTATCTTTTTCTACTTCTCATGTAGAATATATCCATGTAAGTGTTTCTTAGGGTCTTCTTTGTTGTCTAGGTTCTCTGGGATTGTAATTTGTAGTCTGGTTTTCTTTGCTTTAAAAGAAAGTTAGGAATGACACCACATGTGGAATGCAAAATTTGTTCTAGTCTCTCTCCTCTTTGAGCATTTGCCAGAAATGGATGCATGCTATCATTACAGAGATTTTTCTTTATTAATCTCTTAAGTGTGTGGAATTATTTCTTACTGGAAAGTCCTGTTCTAGAACAACGGTACTTCTGGCCTTTTAGAAAAATATTTCTGAGACAAGCTCTCTAATGATGACATAGATGGCCTTAATCTCAATTTGTTGCTTTCCAAGTCAATAACCTTGCTGTCCTCTTGATTAAACTTCTAAAATTCCTAGTTAAATGACTGTGCGACCTCAGATTTTTAAACTTAACCATTTCAAGCATATAGTCAACCATCCATTACAGTCATAGGAAAAGGAGTTACATGTGGAACATGTCTTCAGACCAGAGTTTATTCAGAATAGTTTATTGAGTGCACTGCAGCAGGAAATGGCAGGAAATCAGCAGCTGGAGCCACCAGTATGATAAAGGACCTGGTTGGGGCAGCGTAGTTGTTTGAATGTTATTGGCCCCTATAATGTCATAGGGAATGGAATTTTAGGAAGTGTGGCTTTGTTGGAATGGGTACGATCTTGATGAAAGAAGTGTGTCACTGGGGATGGACTTGGATTTTTCCTCTGTTCTGGATACTGCCAAACATGTCAGTCAACTTCCTGTGCCCTGTATATCAAGATATAATCAGTACATATCGTCCTGCACATCATGCTCCCCACCATGATGATAATGGACTGAACTTGAGAAACTCTAATTGAGCCACCCTGATTAAATGTTTTCTTTATAAGGGTAAAAAAAAAAAAAGGCTCCTCTTAGCTCATTTTACTTAAGCCAGTGAGACACAGGGTTTACTTAAAGGTAAAGGGAATGCACTTAATTAAAATAAATTCAGTGTTTCCTCAAGCCTAGAAGGATGTGCTGTTGTCCCTTCAACACAGGAAGAGTCTGTAAAGTTTCTGTTACAGGCACATACAGCTACTCCTCAACCCAGGCAAGAGTTGAAAGCTCATCTGCCATCAGTGAGTTAATGTGGCTGTGGTCCAGTAAAACTTATGATCGCTGAAATTCGAACTTCACATACTTTTCATGCATCACGAAATGCCAGTTATTGGTTTTGATGTGTAGTTACTTAAAAATATAAAATCCATTCTTAGCTCATGACATAGGTGAAAAAGACAAACAGACTGGGAAAGATGGCTTCATGGGCAAAGTGCTTGCCACCTTAGTGGCCTTCAGTTTGGATCCTCAGAATCCATGTAGAAAACTCTGTGCCTGCAAGAGACCACTTTCTAAATATAACCCCAGGAGCATAGAGAAACAATTAATAAATGGGACCTCCTGAAACTGAAAAGCTTCTGTAAAGCAAAGGACACTGCCAACAAGACAAAATGACAACCTACAGAATGGGAAAAGATCTTCACTAACCCCACATCAGTCAGAG
Organism: Dicrostonyx torquatus; assembly: GCA_028555095.1. Classification (NCBI taxonomy): domain Eukaryota; kingdom Metazoa; phylum Chordata; class Mammalia; order Rodentia; family Cricetidae; genus Dicrostonyx; species Dicrostonyx torquatus. The sequence continues at coordinate 2,053,862 of JAQHUG010000149.1, forward strand.
GTCTGATCTCCAAAATACACAAAGAACTCAAGAAATCGGTCGTCAAAAGAACAAATAATCCAATAAAAAATGGAGTACAGACCTAAACAGAGAACTCTCAACAGAGGAATCTAAAATGGCCGAAAGACACTTAAGGAAATGCTAAAAATCCTTAGTTGTCAGAAAAATGCAAATCAAAACAACTCTGAGATTCTGTCTTACACCTGTAAGAATGGCCAAGATCAAAAACACTGATGACAACTTATGCTGGAGAGTTTGTGGGGAAAGGGGAACACATCTGCATTGCTGGTGGGAATGCAAGCTGATACAGCCCCTTTGGATATCAGTGTGGCAAAAAAAACAAAACAAAACAAAAAAAACACAAAAAACCAGCCTACAAATCACAATCCCAGAGAACCTAGACAACAATGAGGATCCTAAGAGAGACTTACATGGATCTAATCTACATGGGAAGTAGAAAAAGACAAGATCTCCTGAGTAAATTGGGAGCATGGGGACCTTAGGAGAGGGTTGAAGGGGAGGGGAGAGGATGGGAGGGGAGCAGAGAAAATGTAGAGCTCAATAAAAAATAAAAGAAAGAAAGAAAGAAAGAAAGAAAGAAAGAAAGAAAGAAAGAAAGAAAGAAAGAAAGAAAGAAAACTCTGTACCTGTGACCATAGTACTGGGGTGGGGGCGGGGGGAAAAGGGAGGAGGGGAAGATATGGGCAGATCCTTGAATCTCATTGGCCAGCCATCCAGTTCAGTGACAGACCCTGTCTCCAAAATAAAGGTAGAGAGAGATCAAGGAAACACCCTTGACATTTACTTTTGGCCTGCGCACTCACATACATGTACCTGATTGCATTCCTGCACACATGTGTGAACACCTGTACGAACAAGCACACACACACACACACACACACACACACACACACACACACACCATACTACATTTACCACTGCCATTACTCCTGTACTCCTCACCTTCAGAAGAGGAGGAAGGGAGGGTGGGGGGATGGGGAGGAGGGGAGTAGGAAACAGGGATTGGATTTAGCCTCTGGGTTGCAGCTTGCTAGCCTCTAGTGTGACCCAGCAAGCTTGCTCTATGCTCAGGACCTCTGCCCATGCTGCCCATGCTGGCCTTCAGGGACACTGACTCGAGTCTAATTCTTTGAATTAGATCAAGTGAGGCCTTCTCCGACCACTTTGTCATCATAGGCCCCCAGCCTCTGAAATATGCTACCTCCTTGTATTGTCACAGAAGCACTTCTCATTCTCTGACATTTCACTCACTTATTTACTTATTTGTTCATATTTGTTGGCATCTCTTTTCTGTCCTCACAAGGGTCTGATCTGAATGAAAGAAGGAACTTTGCCTGTCTCGTTCGCCATTACTTAGCACATTGCCTGATGTGTAATGGACAATTAAAGGTTTGCTGAATGTATAGTGATTATAGTTCAAGTCTCCAGAGCTTGACAGCCCACAAAAGATGACTCAGTTTATATGTATTAGATAAGAGAAACTTTCATCCCTTTGTTATCTCCCAGTGTTTTAGGGAAAGCTAAAGGAAAACTCATCTATGATTCTGAAGGTTGTGTTTTCCTCCCCTGGCAGCCATGAGAGGCTTTTCTTACCTGACTGGAGGTGGGAGAAGAGGAAGCAACCTCATATGAGGAGGGAGAATTCTACCGTGTGGTTATGAAATAATATTTGGATGATAGATTGCTCTAGATCTCTGAGTTATGATTTAAAAATTCCCAAGATCACTGGAAGGAAAACAGCAAATGTGAGGGATGACACAGCAGCGACAGATATGACAGAACTGTTAATAACACCGAGCTAAACCTGCCGTCAGGAGGGAAGAAAGGAAAAGCAGCAGGCTAGACACTAGGCTTGCTAGCCGGACACCAGAAGGCTGGAGCTTGAACAGAGTGTACCTACCGGCAGTGCTGGGTGGGGGCCAGCATCCGATAATTTGGCACTGGGCTTTCCAAGCCTGGGGACAGAAGTGGTTACCAGCCAGTTCTGTCTCTTATTCAAACAAACAAACTTGCAGGGCAGAAGGAGTCTGTTGTAGGCAATTAGATAGATCCACTGCTGAGGCTGTGAGTTCAAGGAGTTCAGGCAAGGAACAGAACCCTGGGACAGAAGGAATACAAAGCAAGTGGGAGGCTGTCCTGCAAATGCATGCATTATAGCCCAGCTGGGAAGAACCATGGCATTGGATAGTTGGTTCCCTGCTGGTGAAGAGCAGAGAAAGCAGAGATGAAATTAGATTTTTTTGCCTGGACTTTTGGTTACAAGCAATGGAAAAGTCATAAAAGTCTGACAAAGTTTAGATGGAGAATGTAGTGGCACATGCTGAAAAGAACAGCAGTATGCTAGCTTCAGGGATGTGCAGAGGACAGGTGTCAAGCAACATCTGCACCATTTGGGCTAGCTTCATTTTCACCTGCATTGGCTTCATTCTCTGACATTCTCCACCCACAGTGTTGGGCCACAGCAGCTCCAGCTGTGCATCCATCCAACTATGCACAGTGTTGGACCACAGCAGCTCCAGCTGTGTACACATCCAGCTACTCACAGTGTTGGACCACAGCAGTTCCAGGTGTGCATCCATCCAGCAACCCACAGTGTTGGACCACAGCAGCTCCAGCTGTGCATCCATTCAGCTACCCAGTGTTGGACCACAGCAGTTCCAGGTGTGCATCCATCCAGCAACCCACAGTGTTGGACCACAGCATCTCCAGCTGTGCATCCATCCAGCTATCCAGTGTTGGACCACAGCAGCCCTAGGGGTGCATTCATCCAGCTATGCACAGTGTTGGACCACAGCAGCTCCAGCTGTGTATCCATCCAGCTACCCACAGTGTTGGACCACAGCAGCCCTAGGTGTGCATCCATCCAGCTTCCTGTTAATCAGAACATACCTGTGGCCTGGTTGCTCTATCAGGCCCAAGCTTTTTTATCTCATTGCCTCTGATTGGATCATGTCAAACTTAAGTTACAATGTCTTTCTGGTCAACTGTGGGCCCAATGCTTTTTCTCTGAAGCCCAATAAAGTCAGCTCTCCCTAAAGTACTTGCGCTAGAAATGAGAAAGGACTTTCTCCAAGACAAACTTAATGCTGCTACCATAAGACAGGAATACTGACCCGAAGTAGGCAAAGGACAAATGAAAACCAAATCCAAACCAGATCTTTACAACCAGTAATCATCATGCTCATATGGAAATGACCAGAAGCCAAATCTCTCGTCAGTACTTGAATATGTAATTCTAAGTAAATGTTACAATCAGACTACTTAGTTGATCAAATTGCATCCTCTGGTTTAAATGAGCAGAAGGGAGTTAACACCAAGAATGAAGAAAACTATTCATGAATGAGGGGAAAGCAGCCACATATATTTAAAGATAAAACATATACTAACATAGACTTGACAATTAAGTTTGGTAATGATGAATGTAATTGTCATCTATATATCCCCTTTAGACTGTAATATAACAAAACTCTAGAAGAAAGGTGGCCCCCTGTTGTATGAGGTTGCTTGTTTGTTCCCAGCTGCTCAGCCCCAAAATAATCACTCAGAAACCATATTATTTGCAATACTGTTTGGTCAATAGCTTAAGCATATTTCTGGCTAACTCTTATATCTTAATTTAACCCATCTTTATTAATCTGTGTATCACCATGAGGCTGTGGCTTACTGGGTAAAGTTCCTGTGTCTGTCTCCGGCGGCGGCTACATGGCTTCTCCTCACTCTGCCTTCTTCTTCCCAGCATTCAATTCAGTTTTCCCCACCTAGCTCTACTCTTTTGCCCTATCATAGGCAAAGACAGTTTCTTTATTAACTAATAGTATTCACAGCACATAGAGGGGAATCCCACATCACCGCCCCCCCCATGTGATGGTAATTCTTTATTGTCAACTTGATGGGAATTAGAGTCACCTAGGACAGGATGTTTCCAGAGGAGTTTAACTGAGGTAGGAAGAGCCACCCTGAGTAGTAGTAGAGCCTTTTTCATGGGCTGGGTCTGAGAGCCAATCAAACGTGAGCTGAGCACCAGCATTTTTTGCTGTTTCCTGTAGGCACACTGTGACCAACCGTTCCATGCTCTTGCTATGGTGACTTACCCACATGATGGATTTTACTCTCATTTTACTTTGGGTCCAAATAAACCCTCTCTTCCTTAAGTTTCTTCTGGTCAGGTATTTTGTCAGAGCAATGAGGAAAGTAATTAATATCTCCCCAATCCAAATTTGTCTAGAGACCTTCTTAAAATTTAGGAACAATTCGTGAAGAAGCTTTACAATGAGTGAAGAATCCAAAGGCCTTGGTAATAAGTGATATGCTTAGTTTCTGGGTCTGTCTCAGCTTATTTCTCTGACTTTGTCTTTCTGGACGCTCTGTTTCTGTCTCCTTTACACATACCGTGTTCTCCAGAAGTTCATCTTTGTTCCCTGTTTTTCTTTGTCTATTTTTTTCTGGCAGAGTGACTCTCTCCATGCTTCTCAGCAGGTTCTCCCTAAGAACTTCCTTTGTCTTCATGTCATGACGGTGCCAGCCGTGCTCAGGAGTTAACGCCTGATGATTCACATGCCAGTGACTCCCAGATCTCCCTTCAAATGCATACTCGCGCAGTCACATAGAGGGACTTCTCAACCATGTTTTAATGGAGGGATGAATGAGTGAATGAGTGATTTTCCCTTGGTGTTTCTAAGTCAACATCCCTGTGACAGTTAATGTTGTCAACTCAACAGGATCTAGAATATCAAGGAGACAAACCTCCAGGAGCATGTGTGTCCATAGAAATAGTAATGCCATTTGTTTTGATGTCTTAGATGTCATAAAAAGGAGGAAGCTAGCTGAGAGCATTCATTCATCTCCTTCTGCTTTCTGCTTCCTGGCTTCTGCCACCACAGCTAACTCCCTACTCCATGATGTACTGCACCCTGGAACTTTGAACCAAAATAATTCCTTTCTCTCTTAAGTTGCTTTTGTTGAGTTTTACTACTACTACTACTACTACTACTACTACTACTACTACTACTACTACTACTACTACTACTACTGAGATAAGTAATAGAGATAATGGCTAAAATGCATCTAATCCTATTCTACTTATGCTTGGAAATACTTCCCATGACAGAGAGTTGAGGGTTTCCCTTGCTTTCTCCTTCTAGCCCTCCTTACTGTAAGTCTCACTGATTTCTACCCATTAATCCTTAAATCTCTCATATTTAGAGTGCCATTCCCTTTCCTGCTTTGGACTGTTGTCATCTTTAGCCATTGTCACAATTTCCCTGTCATTCTCCTTGCCTCTAAGTGTGTCCATATGGTGTCACACCCCTCTGTCTCTTAAGCTTCCATCAGCATTGACCCCAAATCACACTCCTTGGTTTGCTACTAGGGCTTCTGTGCCCTGCCCTCTGTGCCCGTTTCAGCAGCACGTCTAAGTGAGTTGACTCATGTGTGTGTGCTTTTCTGCATATAGCACATGGTTCACGCCATTGTGGCTTTGCTCATGGGTTACCCAGTGTGACAGGTGACACCCCTATACCTCAATATCTGTATATGACATGAGTCTGAGTTGAGGTACCAGGTCTAGAAAGCCTTGCAAATTCTTCAAGTCAATCTGGATTCCCCATAGCTGGCTTCCATGGC
>JAQHUG010000149.1:2076773-2157842 GCA_028555095.1 Dicrostonyx torquatus
ACTCTGCAACTTGACTGTCTGAGAGTGACCTTCAATAGCCTTATTGCTTATTCTGGGGTGGAGGGTGGGGGGACTGGGGAATCAGTTTCAAGGACTTCTTGAAGCTATTTTGAATTGTTTACCTCTCTGCTTAAAGGACCTTCCCCCAGGATACGATGTTTTAGTCTGGGAGGAAACTGTTAAGACAACACCACTTCAAGGTGTGATCCCTTTGTTACAGGTGTCTGTGTGGAGATAGTGTTTTTGTTTGTCTTTTTATTTTGGAGAGAGACATTCTAAGTGAGCTAAGCTCTTACTAGTAACTATGAAACTTTAGATAGCTTGCTTCTCCAAGCCTCAGTTTCCTTGTCTGTAAAATGGGGATAGTACCTCAGTTTCCCTTATCTGTAAAATAGTGATAATAACAATATCCACTTCACAGGATTGTAATCAATGTTAAATGAAAGGTATTTGTTTGACAGTTTCTACTACATGTGAGGATGTGTAATTTGTGTGTATTAAAATGATCCATAAATTTTAACAAATACTGTGCTCATGTAATTAACATTACAATTGAAATACAGGTCTTTTACAACAACCAATTGTCATTATTTTAAAAATCAGAACACTAGTGTCTTGTTCTACAACCACGAAGAGAAGATACTCATGGTACCGGCCATAAAACAGTAAGTGTAAGCTAGAATCGTGACACCATGGGAATGCGGCGGCTGGAGAACTGATGGGGAGGGGCTGATGAAGCGTTGTGTGTACTGCACACTGTCACATCTGCCTGTGCAGGGCAAAGCCCCCCATCTCCAACCACAGCACCTAGCTTAGCTGTGTGTGTTGGGGGACAGTTCCTCAGTGCTCCATGTATTTGTAGGGGGTCTGTTCTATCCTTGGCTTCAATTTTGTCACTTCTGCAATCTTAGGAAGAAAACTCTCTTATGACTAATTCTTTTTGTAGTACTAGGGCAGATGAATCCAGGAACTTAAAATATACAAAACAAGCTAGGTGGTGGTGGAGCACACCTTTAATACCAGCACTCGAGAGGTGGAGACAGGCGGATCTCTGTGAGTTTGAGGCCAACCTGGTCTATAGAAGGAGTTCCAGGACAGCCAGGCCATCACAGAGAAAACAAACAACCCCCCCCCCCAAAAAAAACCCAACAAACCAAGACAAATACTCTCTCATTGAGCTACAGCACAAGACCCTCCATCTTCCTTTAAAAAAATTGAGACAAGACTTCAGTAATTTACTTAAGCTGTCCTTGAACTTATTCTGTAGCCCAGAAAGGCCTTGAACTCCAGATCATCCTCAGTCTATTGGAATTATAGGCCTACTTCACTTAAAGCTAATTTTTCTGAATACAAATTGAAACTGAGAGAGTCCCTAGAGAATGCAGCCACAGGGTGACTGGGGAGAACTCAAGGGAAAATGCCTGCTTGGGGGTGATAGAAAGTCTGTGTTCCATCCATAGCACCAGCTCAGTGCCATTACCATACCACCACCACCAAAACATAAACAAATGAACCAACCAAATAAATCCCACAGCCACAGAGTTTCAGCTCTAGGGCCAGAGACACTCTGTCCTGGTGTCATTTCTTTTTCATATGAAAGTCATTGCTGACCTTAACTCTTTCATCTATTTCATTTCTTTATTACTTATGCATCCCCTCTGTCTGTATCTTTGAAGTCCCCTTCCTTGTGGGGCCTGCTTTCTAAGAAAGACACAGGCATACCTTCTACATGCAAAATGTTTTATTCAGTATTGCTGTATTCATACCACTGCCAAAAGAGTAGGAAGTCATTTGCCAGGACTCTAGATTGAATTTACAAGACTCTAATTCACTATCCACATGCTCACACATTTGTGAATGGCTATAACAAAGACGTAGGAACTGCTTTTGCTACAAGTACCAACTCTTCACTTGGACAGGCAGAAGCCCAGAGGTGCCCAGTGGGTAAGTGTAAACAGGCTAAAATGTTATCTCTGCTTCCATCTTGCACCCATTCCCTTGCTGCTGGTCACCTTGGAGTTTCACAGGGATCAAACAAGTCTGAAGGATAAGCATTTTGTGGCAGGAGTTGTGGATACCTCCCAGGCAACAGCAATTTACTTAATGCTTGAGATAATGATCAAGTAGAGCACAGTTCACTCCAGGCTGTTTGTTTAACTATGTAAGCTTCCTGTCTTCTCCCTCTGGCTCTTTTCTGTGTCATCTGAGAGTTCACCAGTACTTCTGAAGACAGATCTGGGTGTAGCGATTTTTTCTTTCCCCTCATCATTTTCTCTATTGGAGGAGGGGAGTAGGGAGAGAGGCAAGTGGCAGGACCTTGTTAGGACCTGCATTAGACCTGTAGCCTAGGACTCCAGTAACATGCCCACATTAATTTACATGCTTGTTAGTATATTTGTGCCACCCAGACTAATCAGTCTATGTAACCTGGTTCAAGTTATGTAGTACATTGTAGACATCAATTACATGTCAAAAAGTATAACAATACCTACCACAAACTAAACAAATGACAGTGAACGCAACACTTATTTATACATACATGTACTGTTGAATGCATATTTGCCCAACATTTCTCAACACATAATAATGTATCTCATTTTTTTCACTCATTTAACATTTATTGAACACAACACGATATGCCATGTTTCTTCCTATCATTGTTGTGCAGAAAGAAAGTAAACTACAGGATACGACAACAGCGCTTGAGATACTTCAGCCTTGTTATGAGAATGAAGGACGGCAGATACTCGAAGATAGCACTGCTTGGAGGAGTGCACAGGATAAGGCAAGGAGGAAAGCCCAACAAATGCTGATAGACAGCATAAAGGAAGACTGTGGAACCTCGGGTATGTCAATAACACAAGCATCTAGGACTGCCCAGGATAGGAACAACTGGAGACCTGCCATAAACGGGCTGCCCAGGCATGCTTCAGCATTGCCGGGGCACAGATGATGATGATGATGATGATGATGATGATGATGACACGGTATGCCAGGTCTACCAGGGCAGAATGTATTGTTTGGAAACGGCCAGGAAACTATTTCCTGTTCATGTTGTTCTCCTATCTAGATATACAGCTGGATCCCCCTCTGCTTTCATCGGTGTGAACTTGTTTACAGCCAATGAAGGCAGTAGAAGTGTATGACATTCATGGTTAGGTCACGAAATGTGATGGTTTCTCCTTGTTTGCTGCAGGAGCTGAGGAAATCTGAATCAGGACACAGAGAAGACGCCAAGAGAAGCCTCCAGTCTTCCTGAGGAATGGCAGGGGTCCAGCTGATGAACCACTGCTCCAATGTCCGTAATTGACTGATCACAGTGGAGCCCCCAAGCTGGATCCCTAGAGTTTTCCCAAGGGTGGTCAATGTCTTAAAGCGTGAAAGTTTTGTGAGAGCCATCATAGAGCAATAGATAATCAGAGTACCTACCTTTAGGTACTCGAGCCTTATATGCAGATTGACTTCCATGGAATTTCCATTTTAGATTTTCTTCATCTATAGCAAGGGAGGAATGACTATTTTCAGGGTCTAATTACCTGTTGTTTATTTATTTATTTTTTTTGGGACAGGGTTTCTCTGTAGCTTTGGAGCCTGTCCTGGAACTAGCTTTTGTAGACCAGGCTGGTCTTGAACTCACAGAGATCCGCCTGCCTCTGCCTCCCGAGTGCTGGGATTAAAGGCGTGCGCCACCACCGCCCGGCCTAGGGCTTCTTTTCTGACACTGGGAGCCTGAAACTTTTCTCTGTTGTTTCCAAGTATCTAGGGACTCCATCCTAACACCAACAAGGTTGTGGCTCCTTTAGAACAGACACATTCAAATTCTTTTTGGGCTCCTGGTGCTATCCTGAGTCTAATCCTGTGTGTATGGTAGCAGACCGATTGAAAACACAAAGAAGCACCTCCACACAACTGAAGGTCTGTTGTTAGTTACTGTACACAGAAATAATTAGCCAGAGGCAGTCCCTAGTCTCTAGAGTTTCCCATTCAGTTCTAGACACCGAGACCCAGCCTACTGAGTGAGTTGTCAGTCTTGACGAGGGTGGTCACCCTGAAGGTGGAGAGGAATACATTCCTGGGCTGCACACATGCTTGATCAGGTACAACTGCACACGGTGCACATTCTCTGTTCTTAAATACCAGTCGCTCTTCTAGCTGATGGGAATGCGACACCCGACCAGAGAACTGCGCCGGCACGTGCCCTCCCCAGGGCTGTGCAACGAAGGAGAACAGACATTGGACAGAATTGTGTAAAATGGTGCTAGGAACTCAGCAGGAAAACGAGGCGGCTGAAATTCTTGCTAAGGACGCGAGAACCTTCGGTGGGGGGCAGCCGTGGGCGGGTTTCGAGCAGAGTGGCCACGAGGGCGACAGACAGTAGGGGGCGAGAGGACTGCAGGCAAGGAGAGTTGGTGATTTAAAGAAGCAAATACGTTCTACTTGGCTGGAAGCGGGGCGTGCGGAGCTCCGAGAGCTCAGAGTTCTGCGCAAGGGGTTGTATTTTGAGTGCAAGCAGGAATGCTCAGGAGTATCGGGTGGGCTGAGGCGAAGAGCAGTTCTTATTCGGGATTTTTCCTGCTTGGCACACCTAGGCTCTTCGGTTCCCTAGATTAGCAGACGTCTCATTTCAGGCTCCGATTAGGGCAGCACCGGGTGGGTCAGTTTCGGGTGGCAGAGGCGCACCCATCACAGAATGCTGCACCGGGGTCTGGTTCTGCAACCAGCACTGAGCGGGAGGGGGCGGGGCTTGCTTTGCGGACCTAGTGCTAGTGTGGGCTCTGCCCCCACACTCAGACCCCGCCTCCAGAAAGATATGATTGGACTAGAACCGCGGAAGGCAGGGCGTCCTCGAGCGGCCCTGGGGGTCGGGCAGAGGCAAGCACGCTGATTGGCCCTGCAGTGGATTAGGTCATCGCTAGCAGGTTCGTGCGGCCCGGACGCCGGCGGATCGGCTGAGGCTTCTGTGAGAAGGCGCCCGAGCCTGCTGAGCAGTGAACCGCAGAGGAGGCGGGGAGGCGGTGGCCGCGCTCGTTCGCTTCCCGGCGCCGCCAAGGGTCCGCCAGCCGCGCCTCCAGCCCGCGTGTCGCTCGGTGGCTCTGCGCAGGAGCGCCCGCCGTCCGGCTGAGTCCCGGCTGCGGTCTAGAATCTCCTGCGGGATCCCTCTGACCCCGCGCACTGGGCGAGCCGGCGCCACACCTGTGGATCGGCCGTCGTCGCGGGTGTCCGCTGAGCAGCGCGCGAGGCGCGTCCCCTCAGCTCGGCTCCACGGGCAGAATGGGGCTCCCGGCGCTGGAGTTCAGCGACTGCTGCCTCGACAGCCCGCACTTCCGAGAGACGCTCAAGTCACACGAAGCAGAGCTGGACAAGACCAACAAATTCATCAAGGAGCTCATCAAGGACGGGAAGTCGCTCATTAGCGCGCTCAAGAGTGAGTGTCCGGAGCAACGCTGGAGGGCTCGGGGCGGCGACAGTCGGCTCTGGGTTGTCCGCGCGCTGCTGGCTCTCGTCCCCCGCCCCCTCCGGGGCGCTGAGTGACGGATGTCGATGCCCCCCTTAGGCGAGAAGGACGTGAGAAAAGAGCGAGTCAGTTGCCTTGGAGGCGTCTGGCCACCCAGTCCTCGGCATTCGGGGACAGCCCGGAGGTGGTCAGTCGGGGTGGGCACTCTGGACAGGGTGGGTGTGTGCGACACAGGTGTCTCTGGCCTGAGGCCAGAGTGCCCAGCCTGTGGCAGCCTGCTAGGAAACCCATCGCTTCGACGCTTCCATGGCTCGGTGTCCTTTAGGGGGCGATTTGCTCACCCCGAGTGCCCAGCCGGTTGCCCAGGCTTGGGAATGAAGCGTACCGAGGGGGCGCTGCCCATCCCTGGGAAGAGGAAGGTGGCGACTGCTTTGAGCTCTGCACGAGCCTTGCATGCAGCTCTAGCCTGGCCGGACTGCCGGATTCTCTGCGTTGGAGTGATTGGTTAGCTATATTCCTGGGAGCATTGACAGTCATCCCTAGACATAGCAGTGCGGTGTCCGTGTGCAGGTTTTGGTTCTTGTGCTTAGCAGAAGGTGACAGGGGTGGGAGTATAGAACCAGAGTGTTCCTTTACTCTAAACTGTGGGCGAAGGTTTAAAAATAGAACGAACACATCCGTCTTTCTCCTTCTCCCGCTCCCTTGCTCTCCCACCCTCACCCCCGCCCCTTCGGCTATCCTTGAAAATTCTAAAGGCTGAGAGGGGACATCCTCAGCCTTCACTCAGAAAACGGAAGTTTAAGCTCATCTTAAAGGTTCCTTGAGATTCTGGGAAGCCATTTAAAAATTTTTCCCTCTTTTGGTACAAGGTGTACGCGTGTGTTAAAATTTTTGTGCCACCTAACTTTTGCAGAGCAAGACTAAAGTTTCTCTTTATGGTTAAATCCAGGCATTCTAGGGTTGAGCACCTTGCAGGGTGAGAAGGGTACCTTTTCACTGGGTTCATTTAAAAATAGTTCCGGCTATCTTTTCATTTTGATACTCAGGAAGTGGAGGCGGATAGTGGAATTATCTTGACTCTTTACTTTTCCTGTCTCAGGGATGGGTTCCTAATAGACACAATCTTTCTGCTAAGAATGGTTGCCTCACCAGAGTTGGATCCTAGCTGTGGGAATGATCCCCAGAATGGTTCTTTAAAGAAAAGCTTGAGGGCCAAGATGCCATTTAGTAAGCCTGTTGCTTTGAAAATGGAATGTCAGGGCAAGTGCCAGTCTTCTGGGGGTGAAATAAAAGCGCAGGACCGACATGAGGAGGCTTGCCAGGGCAGTCTCTGCAGGAGGCTGTGACTTACCTGAGGGGGAGGAACTGCTTCTTCTGTCAAAGACCAGGGCCTGCCTTGTTTCCGGGAACAAGTGCCCTCTAGTTTGAAGTAAATTTGGGGTCCACTTAGAAGTTGGGTCTGGAAATTTTGCTTGACCCTCATGCTTTCTTTCTTTCTTTCTTGGAAACAGTGTTTTCTTGTACCCTAGACTTGCCTGGAGCCTATCATGCTCCTGCCTCAGCCTCCAAAGAGTGCTGTGATTAAAGGCATGCTCAATACCATCATGGCTTAAGCTGATCTTCTGCTTCACTCAGCAAACATCACAAATGCCTCCTGTTACCTGGGCATTGCATTGGATACCAGGATGTAGCAGTGATATTTGGCTGCTCCTCTGACTACAGAGGCACAAAATTCTGTGGCAGCCACGGTTTGTTTGTGTGCTAATCTCATGTATCTCTCTTGATTTTGCAAATGAGAACACAGGCCTAGGGAATCACTAACCCAGAGATTTTGAAGCTGCATGGTCTGAGATAGAAATGTAATTCTGACCAGTAGAGAACTCTCAGTCTGTTCGATCCTTCTTCCCCAGAGTGGAGCCTGCAGTACCAAACCTGCTAGAATTTGGACTTGCATTTTATCTGAGCCTTGACTCTGAGGAAGGTGTGTTGGGTGATTGGCAATTTGCCTTCTGCTATTTCTGAGGAGTGTGGATTCATTAGATAGTAAGCATCTGTACAATGTTGGGATGGATCAGCTCTGTGACTTGGTGCAAAGACATCTTCATTTTTAGACTGTGCCCCTCTGCTTCAACAGAGAGTGTGGCTGATGCAACCTCTTTGACCTCTAATAGGTTTTCACACTGCTTTAGGCCTTGTGTTATCGTGAGGTGCCTGCTGCTTTGTATACCATATTAGTTCCTGTATAGTAATTTTCTTCAATCAGATCATTACTGTTAATGAAAAGCCAGTGTTTGTCCAGTACAGATTAAAAATAAATACATAGCTATGTCCACTTATAAAGTTAGCACTAGTTTTGTTTTGCAACTAGTACTTCTATAGATCTCTGGATTCAGATTTGCTTTATCTATACATATAATCAGAGGTAATAAAAATGGCCTCCAGGGATTGGCAGAGTTGATCTACATCATTTTAATGTTACTTCTACTTTGTAAATGATGACAACAAGCAGTCAAGAAGTCAGAATCCTGTCCAAGGTAAGTTCAAGGTACTCAAACACAAGTTGTCAAATTCCAAAGACCTTACACTTACCCCACTTAATAAAGCAACACTGTTGTCATCTAGGTTAGCCTAAACTAGAGCTTCTCTCGGGTTCTCTTTTGAATCTGCTTGAAAATCTGCCAAAATCTGCATAAAACGACACCATAAAAACAAACCCCTTGAACTCTATCTGGTTTCTCCATTCCTGGTATGGACACAGAATATAAGCAACAAAGCATGTCAGGACACACATAGCAAAGGAAGACAGACAAAAACCTTAGTACTTAGAGAGTTCTCCTTTGGTGTGCAGTTGAGTTTTGTTCGTTCCCGGTTGTTGCTGATGGTGATTTGTTCTGACCTTTTGAGCGGTACTCAGTCACCCAGGACCCTTGCTTCTCACTGGCTGACCAGTTTTGTGTGTTTAGGTCTTCTTTTCCTTTTCATTCTGTAGAAGTGATAGAGGATGGGTGAACTTTGGAGTTTCCTGGGTTCAGATCTTGACCCAATGCTTATTAATTATTTGACTCTGGGCACCTTACTAAGTGTGAGCTTTGTAAATGGAACTAGTCACACCGACCTCTCATAGCCCAAAAGACACAGTGAATGTTAAAACAACAAAATAAAACCACCACCTCCAACGGCAACAGTTGGAGCATGGCCCTTGGCACCTCTCAGTTAATTTCACCAGTGATACAGTATGCCAGCATTCAAGGTTGTCGAGACTTGGTGCTTCTGAAAACAAAAGGGCCAGAGGTGCATGTTCTCAGCTTTTGGGAACTCCAGTAGTTGTGTGTGTTAGTCACTGATGGACACAATCCTAGAATTCTGGTAATAGTGTTCGAATCAAATGTGGTTAAGTCAAGTGGGGGCAGGGCATGACATAGGTTGAAAAGGACGAACATATGTTAGTCTCCCAATGTCTTTCCTGTTTATTTTATTTATTTGTTTATTTATTTTTGAGACAGGGTTTCTCTATTCTGGAACCAGCTCTTGTAGACCAGACTGGTCTCGAACTCACAGAGATCTGCCTGCCTCTGCCTCCCGAGGGCTTGGATTAAAGGTATGTGCCACCACCGCCTGACCTGTCTTTCCTGTTTGTATTAACTTGTTGTTAGGTGAGATTTCCGTCTCAGAGAAAGAGGCTGCCTGCCTCCCCGGCTGTATAACAAGCTTGCTGAAGGCAATGGTATTTTAATCAAGGTTTCTATTGCTGAGATACCCCATGACCAAAAGGCAAGTTGGGGAGGAAAGGGTTTATTTGGTTTACACTTTATTACTTTGCTATTCATCACTGAAGGAAGTCAAGGACAGGAACTCAAGCAGGGCAGGATTCTGGAGGCAGGAGCTGATGCAGAAGCCAGAGAGAGGATCTGCTTACTGGCTTGCTTCCCTTGGTTTGTTCAGCCCACTTTTTACAGAAGCCCAGGAACAGAAGTCCAGGGATGGCACCACCCACAGTGAGCTGGGCCCTCCCCATTGATCACTAAATGAGAAAATGCCTTACAGCTGGATCTCAAGGAGGCATTTCCTCAGCTCCTTCCTCTGATGACTCTAGCTTGTGTCAAGTTGACACACAAAACCACCCACTACAAATGGTCTTCATGTGTGACTCTTGTGGACTTGATGGCAAGCCTAATGAGGTTTCATAGACTTGAAAAGCTGTTAGTCTGAGGGGTTTGAGCTTTGGGGAGCCATGTTTCCACGTGTTGACAATCAATTTCTGGATTTGTTGCTGGGGAATGCCCCTCTGAACTTCTGCTTTCTGAAATAGAGTCCTTAATTTGTCAAACTAAATGGGTGGGGCAGAAATGCAATTTTTAAGACAGTGGTGTCACTGAGATGTAGTTCACATTATCTTGTATAGCTTGCTCATTAAGAACATCTTATTCAGTGGTGTAGTATGTTCACTGTGCAGCCATCGTCATCAGTCAGAGAACACTTTTGTCATCTCCAATAGAACCTGCTTTTATTACCGTTCATCTGCCTGCTCTTCCCTCCAACCTCTGCAGCCCTGGCCAGCCACTGTGCTTTCTGTCTCCATAGATTTGCCTAGTCTGGGCATTAGAAGTACAACCGCAGACATTCAGCTGGCCATAAAATCACCTTTAGGTGGTAACCTAGTTCATGAACTGAATTTCAGATGGGAAAATGTTGAGTCAATGAGCCATTCATTCTTGACAAGGTGGGGATTTAAGTGGAGGTGAGGGCACACTGATTTATTTCCCAGGGTCTGGAAAGTGTGGTCTGGTGTTTTCTTTCTTTTCTTTTCTTTTCTTTTTTTTTTTGGTTTTTTGAGACAGGGTTTCTCTGTGGCTTTGGAGCCTGCACTGGAACTAGCTCTTGTAGACCAGGCTAGTCTCGAACTCACAGAGATCCACCTGCCTCTGCCTCCCGAGTGCTGGGATTAAAGGTGTGCGCCACCACCGCCCGGCTGGTCTGGTGTTTTCTCTCCAAGGGAGGGGTATGGATTCTACCAAGTTTGATGGGTACAGAGGGAATAACCAGAGCAAAACTAAGACTCCAGCCCCTGCAGTCAAGTTAGGTTGGGTATGTAATTGTGAGTAAAGCTGTACTTCAGATTGCCCTTTAGTGGAGTGATAAGGCTTTTACTAAATGAAATGAAAGCTTTTATGTTATATTAGCTGATTCTATGCTTTTTGTGGACTTTTTAAAGGCATGGTGTGTCCTTTTCATTGCATTCCCAGGTGTTACCTATGTTGGGATCTCTGTTCTTTCACTTCCATCATATTCTCAAGGTGATTTTAACACAAATAGCTCATTAAGAAAGCACTTAGTGGGGGCTGGAGAGATGGCTCAGTGGTTAAGAGCACTGACTACTCTTGGCTGTTCTTCCAGAAGTCCTGAGTTCAATTCCCAGCAACCACATGGTGGCTCACAACCATCTGTAATGAGATCTGGTGCTCTCCTCTGGCATGCAGGCATACATGGAGGCAGAATGTTGTATAAGTAATAAATAAATCTTAAAAAAAAAGAAAGCACTTAGTGAGTGCCAGCTCCTATGCCAAGGGCCCACATATTGTGCCATGCCAACACCATTCTGCTACCGTTCTGAAAGACAGATATAGTTGTCCCTCCATGTCTGGTGGGGGGGGGGTTGGTTCTAAGATCCATCTTGGATACCAAAATCCTCAGATACTCAAATCTCTCTTCTGCTGTTGACATGTGACTTACACATAGCCTCCTGAATACTTCAGGCAGCTCTAGGTTGCTGCTAATACATAACATACTGTGAATGCTAGGGCGATAATCGTTACATACTGTATTGTGTATGCAGTAATGACAGAAAAATGTTTGCACGTGTTGAACACAGATACAGGTCGCCCCACCCCCAAATATCTTCATACTGGTTGGGCAAAACATAGGATCCAGACCTGCAGATATGGTGGGCCAGTTACTGTCCTGTTTCTGCATTTCTGGGCTAACTTGTCAAAATTGACATGGCTGGGAAATTGTTGGCAATGGTCTGCTGGCCCTCCTCTGAACATTACCCTTGAGTAAGTTCAATAAAAATGCTGGTAGTGAAGATGCAGACTTCTTCTAGAAGGGGAACCATGCAGCAGGTGCTAGGCTAATTGAGAAGATCGAGTAGTGCTTTGTAGATTTACAGTCCTGTGTAGCCAAGGCTAGCTAGTATTTTGTATTGTACTCTGAGGTTTTCGCCCCCATAGGCTGGAAGGGTAGAATAGGAGGGCGGATTTTCTGTCTTGTCTTTGTAAAGCATTGCTTTCTCTCTGGGAACTACTGAGTGATTATCAGTGATTCATTCTTAATTGGGTAATAGAGCACTGAAAAGGGAGGCCAAAATCCTGTTCTTGGTCTGAATTGTTAAAGTGAATGATTCGTCTTCTTTATTCATTAAAACAACAGTAAAATAATTACCAAATGTGTGTACTTTAAAACTGGTCACCTTTCCCACTTCTTTAGCATTTAATGCAGGTGTTTTCCCCCCATGGTGAGAATGAGCTGTGTGTGTGTGTGTGTGCGTGTTTGTGCATGCGTACCTGTGTATGTAGTGCATATCATGTGTCTCATTCTATCAAATCTCTGACTTATTCAGGGATTTTTGTCCACCAGAGTTCACAGTTTTGTCTAGGCTGGCTGACTAGTAAGCCCCCAGATCCTCCTGTCTCTGCGCTCTATTGTTCTGAGCTTTTGATTGGGTGCCGGGGGTCTGAACCTAGGTCCTCATGATTGTGCAGTAAGAGCTCTTACCTGCTGAGCCTTCTCCCTCAGCCCCAAGAATGAGGCTGTTTTTGAATGACATAAACTCTCAAAAGATGTCCAATGCCAGATTGATTAGCTGATCAGTAATTATGTTGCTCACAAAAAACATTAATGGATCAAGTAAATATGGAGTCAGGTAGCAAAAAAAAATGTTCCCAATTCCTTTGATTTACTTAAGCAACTTGTGAAGAAAAGGGAAAAAAAAATGACTTTCCTAATTATTTGTAAATGGTGGTAATTTGCAATACTGACATTTGGAGTATTACTCATACAAATATAAACAACAGCTAATTAAATCCAAACAAGATTTTTTTAAAGTTTTTATATAACACTGGCTCTAACATCTCTGCATGCTTCTCTATTCACAGTGCATTAAACAAATTGCATGTGATCTCTAATCTTCAGCCCTCTGCTTGTGACTTAGAACCATCTTCCCACTGTTAAAATAAAGAATAGACTTTGCTCTTTAGATTGGCTTGGGGTGTAAGAACATTTGGGTAGAATATATACAAGACTCTCATTATATCGTAGAATGTCTGTTCCTTCTGGTTTCTCCCTGTTCTTTCTTTTAAGCATCTTTCAAAATCCTGGCACATCAGTTACTGCTGATTAACCGATACTGACTTTATTTTAGCTCATCAGTCCTGGAGGTTGAAGCTAGGGCTTTGCACATGTGAGTACACACAAATACCCCCTGTCCCTGGTAGGATATTATTAATGAAAGTTTCCTGGTGGTGCGCAGTTGATGGACACTGACAGTGTACCGTTTATTATGTCATTATAGTTTCACTGTCTTAAAAACCCTCTATGTTCTATCATATCTTTTTCTTAAACTTCTACCACCTATGGGCTTTTTCATTGTCTTTTTTTGCCTTTTCTTCAGACTGTCAGATAGCTAGAACCAGTCTGTAGCTTTTTTAGATTGCCTTGTGTCACTTAGTAATGTTCATTTAAGGTTCCTCCATGTCTTGGTAACTATTGGGTCTCATTGCTGAGTACCAAAATTTGTTTCTTCGTTTACCTGTTGAAGGACATCTTGATTGCTTTCAAGTCTGGACAATTATGAATGAAGCCAGCATAACTGTTTTGTTCATAGACATGAATTTTTAGTTCATTTGTATAAATATCATGTGATTGTTGGATCATGTGATAAGAGTATGTATTGTATCTTAAGAAATAACCAAACTGTCTTTCAAAGTGGCTGCAGCATTTTACATTTCCTCTGGCACCGAGTGAGAGGTCCTGTTGCTCTGTATGTATGTGGTGGTGTTTTTGTTTTGACCGTATAAGAGGTGGAGGAATTCATGCTCATCTCCCCTTTCCCCTCTAATTTTCTGGTGACATATTCCACTCATTCTTGGGGCTGAGGGAGAAGGTCCAGCAGGTAAGAGCTCTTGCTGCACAATCATGAGGACCTAGGTTCAGACCCCCGGCACCCAATCAAAAGCCAGTGTGGCCACATGTGAACCCTTTTTACATGTTTATTTACCATTTGTGTACCTTCTTTGATGGGATGGCTGTTTGATTTTTCTTTTGCTCATCTTTCAAAACAGGCTTTTAAAATTATTGTAGTAAAATGTACATGGCACAAAATTTACTACTGTAGCAGCTTTTAAATAATTTTGTGTACTTTAGTGGGGTTGGGTTCATTCATAGTGTGTGTACTGTCTGTGCTGTCTAGTTCAGAGATTTTTCTGGCATTCTAAGCTGAGATGGTCCAAAGAACATAATGACTCCACTCCCATCACACCCTAGACCCTGGCAATCTTTCTTTGTTTATTTGATGTCCTAGGTATTTCTAGAGTCATACAACAGTTAGCATTGATATCTGGCTGATTTTATGTAGTGTGATGTTTTCAGGGTTCATTTGTGTTAGACCAGATACTAGAGTTAGATTTCTTTTTATGATCGAGTGTCTTATTGTTAAATTTTAATTATTAGCAACCTCCACTAAGAAGCACTATTTCTTCCCCTGTGAAATCAGGGAAATGATTTTTTTCCTCTCCTCTTTTTTCTTTCCCTACAGAATGAGCAGGAACACTTGCATTTGACATGCTAATTTATCAAGTGTCTCCCAAGAACATTCCATCATGTTTCTATGTATTCTTTTTAGAGCAGCCATTTGTTTCAGGTCAGCGTGCTTTGGGGGAGTGGGTACTTTTTTTTTCTTTTAAAGCTCCACTGTTAATAATTTACTTGACATAGAATTCATCTGTTTTAAGTGGCTTGTGGAACAATTACCAGAATCTAGCTGATGAAAATCGTTACCCCGAAGCTTCCTCGTGTCTGTTTGCAGGTGTCTTCCCTTTTGAAGCTGTACACAGCCACCAAGTCCCTTTCCCTGTGTCTAGAGCGGTCGTTTCTGAGAATCAGAGCTAAGTAGAGTTATAGATTACAAGGTCTTTTATATCCGGGCTCTGTTACTTAGCGTGCTGATTTGAGGCTCTTCTGTGTCTGAGGTGAGTTTCGGTTGTTAGCTTTTTTGAATGATGCTGCCAAGAATGTTTGCGTACATGCTTTTATGTTTTCACCTCTAATCTTGTGTCTTACCTAAGAGTGAAATTGCTGAATTATATGGAAAACATAAAATTTGATTTAAACTCAGGTTTAAAGGAAACAGGTTTAACTTTTAAAAGGCTGACAGACCGTTTTATTACACATCAGCAGTGTGTGAGCCTCACCAACACTTCCTATGATCTCTTTTTGATAGTAGCAAAGTACTGGAGTAATATGTCTCATTTGGTTCTAATTTGGATTTTACTCGTGACTAATGATGTTGAGCATCTGTGCATGCATTTCCTGGCTATTGGTGCTCCTTATTTGTTGAAATGTGTATTCTCACATATGCTATGCTCTGTTTCCTCCCATAAAACTTTTGATTATGAAGTGGACAGTAATTCATTTTATCCATTTGTCTTCTTTGGGGACTCTTTACTTCCATTTGCAATAGTTTGACTTGTATTTCAGGACCCATGGGTTTAGGAGATTGGTGTTTTAGGGGACAGTGTTTCAGCCCTCTGATTTAAGTAGGTCAATCAGCATCTCTGATGGTGGATCTCACAGGTAGGAATTCTAGTCTTTAGACAATGACCCAAACCCTTAGAGCTGACAAAATTAGAAGATTGTTATGACAACAGAGCTGTTGGAGAAAGCAACTCCTGAAGGAGATTGTAGTATCCTGTCAAGACCATGGCATTTCCAAAAATTACCCAAAGGAGGGATGCCGTTATAAACCTTATAGTCAAAGTGATTATTTTAGATTTATACTAATAATTGGATTTGTTTCTAATTTTGAAAAATCACAACTTAGTCCATTTCAACTGATTATTTATCCATCCATCTATCCATCTATCTAATCTATCTATCTTTCTATATATTTTGCCAGTAAAGAAAACCTTCATGCACAAATTGAGAGATTGTACTCTGCTCTTGCCATGGATTTCAAAGCCCTGGCCTCTGCTAAGGACGATGTGAGTTAGTTAACAGGTACAAAAGTCAAGGGGAAGAGTCCTCAGTGAGACCATCCGTGGCTGGAGCACAGCAGTGGGAAATGAATGGGGGAGTCTGCAGCCTAGGTCATAGAACTCTGAGCACTGAAAAAGACTTCAGGACTCATCCTCATTGTCATGGATGGCCATGGGTGGTTATTATGTAATCTGATTTGTGTTTTAAAAGGATTATGTAGATCAGGTATGGTGGTGCATGCCTTTAATCCAAACACTTAGGAGGTAGAGGTAGGCATGAGGATAAGAAGTTCAAAGTCATTTTTAGGTGCACAGGGAGTTCAAGGCCAGCAGGGTTATGAGAGACAAGATAGTTAGACAAGATGGGACAAGGAGCCAATTAGGGGGCTGTTGGGATAGAATAAGAGCCATGGCACCTTGGACCAGGATGGTAACATCAGGTGCTTTGTAAGTAGAGCTGGCATAATTTGCTGTTTAATTGAATGTGACCTGCCAGAGAGAAAAAGAGAAATCAGGAATGACTGAAGATGTTTTTGACCTGAGTTATGTGAATGATGCTACTGTTTTCTGAAATCAGGAACATGTCAGTAAGATTAGGTTTGGAGAGAAAAATAATGGTATGAATGAATGGCCTAGTTCAGAGGCAAATATAAATGACACTGGCATACATAATTCATGAGTATATACTCACACCAGAGTATACAGAGTAAAGGCTTTCTCCCTCTCTCTTTCTTCTTTCTTCCCCTCCCCTGTCCTTCTCCTTCTCCTCCCCCACTTCTCTTTTTTATTCTCACTCTCAGTTCTGAGATCACACTCAGGGTTTCAGAATGTGGGTTAGGTGCCCTACCTCTGAGTTAGACCCACAACCTCAGGATTCTTTTCATTCATTCATTCGGAATGCTCCTTCTCTTATCCATTTTCTGTACATTATCTCTTAAAAATGGGATTTTACTATATAAATTTTTGTTGTACTTTTCCCATTACTTCCTTATCTTACTTTTGATAGGTCAGTACATGTATACTCTGCATTTCTTTTGATTATTTAAGAGGGTTGGATTATTGGATTATCTCAGGTTTTCAGCTAGAGAAAGTGCCGGAGTAATCATTCCCATGTCAGCTTTTGTGTGTAGGGGTCCCAACATTTGAAAGATTCTGGGTCTGTTGCGGACTCCAGTTTCTATAGGTTTTGCAACAGCCATTATTTAGGCCCTTTATTCCCCTGTAGCTAATTGGTTTGGTGCTTGTGAATATGTGCTAGATTATGTTTCTGAAGCTTAACTTTTTAGTCTAATTGGAAACATTCTAAATAGTCTGTCTCTTGTGGCAGGGATATTGATTCTGAAAGAATGAGGCCCCCTCCCCACCATGTGAGCGTAATGGTAGGGTGGGAAATACAGGCTTCCTTACTAGTCTCGGGCTTGTCTAGTGTCTTTTCTAAGATGCAGATCTTGTAAGTACAATGGGAGATGAGCCTTACTTTGTCCGTATTGAAAAGACTCTTCCAAACTCAAACTGGGGGGCTCAGCAGGAAAAGCATACATGTTAGAATGAGGACAAACAGCATTAGTAGCTAGAGAAATTTTTTATAAATCAGTCACTAGGGTTTCCACATTTTGTAGAAACCCAGAGTGGAGGAAGAGAGGAAATAGTAAGGAAAACAGCTTGGCAGAGGGGGCCAGAAGCTGTCACAGCGTGTTTATGTCTGGCTCGTTTCACCTTGGTTGGAAGGCACAGAATGCTGCAGAGTGTGAATTTGGAGACTGGGCAGTTGCCTACTATATTTAGAAAGTGGAGATTCCTGGGGTTGGGTGGGGTGTTCATGTGCATGTGTGTGTGTTTTCTTTGCCAGATGGACAAAGGTTTGGGGCTTGAGAATTCTGGATCAAACCTTATTAGCTAGCTAGCTAGCTCCTCCGGGCCAACCCAGTAGCCATGCTTTGACTCCTGCTGCTGCCACACAGGAAAAGCCAAAATAAACTCTGTTTTGTACGGTTTGTAAGATACCACAGTAGGTTTCAATGCCCATTTGATCTTGCTATCATACTGAATTTCATGTGTACAGCAGGCTCGTCGGAACACTCAGAAAATATGAACATCTCGTATCCTGGGTGGCATTAGCACTGGCACATCCTCTGTGCTAGATTTCCAGGCAGCCAAGTTGAACTATGGCTGTGTTTTTATGTCAAGGTCACTGTTGAGCAGATAGGACCCAAAGTGCAACAGAGTTCTGACTGTGTATCTCATTGTTACACTTGTGGGTCAGCTGTGGACAGAGGAAAAAAATTAAAGCGGCATATTTACTTTTGTTCATGTCTGTTTCTTTGTCAGAGCTGATCTAAATAGTTAACGCCTATAAATGTCAAAAGACAGAAAGGACTTCGAGTATTCCTCCAACCCCTGTGTCTCCATCCCCAATTCCACTGAAAGCAGCATTTCACCAGTGTCTTGGATATTTTTTTAATGAAATTTATGAATGTGTCAGCAAATGTATATGTATTTATTTGTACACTTATATACACTTATGCATGTAGAAGGATTCCATATGTAAATTTGTGTGTCTAATTGTGATGTATGTTACATGTTCTGCACTCATGCATGCATTCCATCATATGGATGAAGCACAGTCTTTTCTAACCATTCCCTTATTACACAATTAGATTATTTCCAGTTTGGCTGGAGGTGTAACTCAGTTGGTAGAGTGCTTGCCTAGCATACATGCAACCCTGAGTTTGATCCTCAGTTATGCATAAAACTGTACGTCATGCCATATGTCTATGATCACAGTATTGAGAATGTACAAGCAGGATGATTAGAAGTTCAAAATTATTTCTAGCTACTTAGAGAGTCCTGACTAACCTCTGGACTACCTGAAACTTTGTCTATATCTATCTGTCTCTCTGTACATACACACAGACACATATAAACACACACATACACATGTACATATGTATGTAAACACATGCACATACATGCATGTGTTTAGAAATAAGTATAATACATACACATGTATATATACACACATATGCGCACATATACATGTATTTAAAAATATTCATATACACATATATACATACACACATATGCTTTGAGATACATACCTCTGGCATGGAGCACAGAAGTAATCAGATCTGTAGGATGAGTTCCTACTGTGGAATTGCTCATCTAAAAGCACTATGTGTATTTTCTACCATGATAGATATTCTCAGGGAATTAGTCCAAGAAGTTCTGAGTGAGCTGCATTTCCTGAGCCTTGATTTTGAGAGTAGAAAAGCAGCTTCTTTACTATGTTGAGTAGCATCCATGTAACAACAACAACAACAACAACAACAAAAAACCCTGGAATTTTACTTCATTTCCTTCTCCCTGGTTTGTATATTAAAAGCTGTAGTGAAAATTATCCCACAGAATGTGACATAGGACCAATGCAGTCACCCAAATACAAGGCCTAGTCTTACGTTCTGGTGTAGAATTGTTACGTTTTCACCTGCTGTAGTTCATCTTCTATTCAGGAGGGTTAGCGGGTCCTAAATCTCCTGCAAAACTTGGTGACTGGAGGTAGTGATTTGAGCTAGTGGACATGTCTTACCTAGTAGCTGTGAGCACTAGAATTCCTGGCAGGCAGGAGAGGAGGATGTTTTGTGGGCCATCTCCCCATGGTGGCGTTTCCTGCAGAGCTTAGCATGTCTTTCTGATGGAACACAGGATCCTGCCACTTGTGCTTTCTGGTCTCTATGCTCAGGTACTTGGGACAGCTCCTGTTGGCAGAGAGGCTTCGTTGGTGGGTCTTGTGGACCAGACATTTGTCCCTCTCCTGGCTGCTCAGCTTCTGGAAAAGAAGCAGAGGACTCACAAGCAGCCCATGACCCCATGGGTGAGGAGTGCAGACAGTTTGAGATGATACTAGGGGAGGGAACCTCCGTTTCCTTTGGGAAAGGCTAATGAAAGCTTATCAGGTCCATAGGGGCCCGTGTTAACTTCTCTGCCATTTGTAGGTCACCTCTGCTAATTATGCCTCACCTTCACCCTTCTTTATTAACTTTGAGAAAGTCTGCTCAAAATTGCAATTATGTCAGAAGGGACATCACAGGTTTGATGAGTTTAGCTACTTTGTGTTCTAAAAAGAAGCATTGAATCATAATCATTAAGTTAAAAAGTACTCTCCTGGTGTTGGTGGTACACTCCTTCAATCCTAGCACATGGAAGGCAGAGGCACACAGATCTCTGAGTTCAAGGT
Organism: Dicrostonyx torquatus; assembly: GCA_028555095.1. Lineage (NCBI taxonomy): Eukaryota > Metazoa > Chordata > Mammalia > Rodentia > Cricetidae > Dicrostonyx > Dicrostonyx torquatus. The sequence continues at coordinate 2,096,710 of JAQHUG010000149.1, forward strand.
CAGCTTGGTCTATAGAATGGGTTCCAGAACAGCCAGACTGCCATAGAGAAATCCTGTCCCCCCAAAAACCAAAAAAAGTACTTGTCATTATATTACTTAAAATAATCTTATATTTCACCAGTAATATTAGATCTACTGTATGCTTAACACTGCCCTAAAGCAGACACATTGGAGAGAACAGACATATTTCACGTGGTGCCTGGCAAGAAAGGTAGAGACACGATGGGCTTCACAGACAAGAATGTGGTTGTCCCTGAGTGGGGGACTCTGTGCCAAGGAGTACAGAAAGAGTGACAGGAAGTGCGTTCTGGCGGAAATCTGCTTGACTTAGGGGAAGCACTGCTTAAACATTCAGAGTTATGGAGTGTAGAGTAGAGGGTTCTATGGAATCTTTCGGAGGAAATGTGCTGATACGAACAAACAGGAGAATGCACACTCAACAGTGTTAGGATTGAGAAGCCATGAGGGCGTGGGAGAGGAAGGAACTAGGGTGCCTCCAAAGTACCCATCAGGTCCTAGATGTTGACTGAACGCCATCCTACTATCGTGGGTTTGTGGTGTGTGATGCAGACACAACTAAGTGATGCTTGTGTCTGTAGTTGTTCTCATGGGCATGCAGGTGGAGTGGGGGTGAACTCTGGAAGAGACCTGGGGGCTTTGGCTTTTCCCACGTGGTATTTGTGGTCCTAGAGCGAATGAATTCGTAACCTTGAGACCTATTTAGTAGTTCTCAACCTTAGGTGTCCATTGACGCCTGTCACCCTCACACCAGAGATTTTGATGCAGTTTGCCTAGGCTGGGAATTGTAAAACTTCCCTAGGTGATGCTAATCTTAGGGTGCTAAGACCCTAAGAGAAGAGAGTAGGTTGAAGCTGTGGGCCATACCACAGTGTAGCAGGTGGGTAGAGGAGTTGATGACTAAGGATTTTGTCCTGGACATTTTGGATGAGAATGCTCCCAGAGGCCTTTGGGGTTTGACTCTTGGAGGAGGAACTAAAGAGAGCAGCTTAATACAAGGTCATAATTACTACCTATGTAATGATATTACTAGGAAAAAAATAGATGAGAATTGTACATGTTGACCTTAGTGGCATAAGCACAATGTAAGTGAAATATAAATGGAAGCTGCTTTTTTAAATTATCTGTTGTCCTGGTTACAAGGTGGTGGTCGTACCAAGCTTGACATGACTGCAGCCATCTTGAGTTGTACCTGCCATAATTTCCTCAGAGGGTTTTTCTGCATACATTTTGGCTGCTTTTTTTTTTTTTTGTAATTTTTATTTTGAGACAGGGTTTCTCTGTGTAGCTTTGGAACCTGTCCTAGAACTTGCTCTATAGACCAGGTTGGCCTTGAACTCACAGAGTTCTCCTGCCTCTGCCTGGGATCAAAGGCATACGCCACCACTGCCCAGCTCTGCACGCATTCTTAAAAGAGAGAATGCTATAAGATGTTCTCAGATTTTAGGCTTTCAACCAAAGGAGAGTCTGATGCCTGAGCTCAGGGGCAGGCCTGGAAATCTGTGTGGCCTATAGCTTTCTCTCTAGTGATTTGCATGTATGTGTGTGCATGTGTGTGTGTGGGTGTCAGACCACACAGGAAGTCAAAATAGGCCAGAAGAGATTCTGTGTAAACCTTATTTGTCCTTAAGTCATCTTTTTCCCCTTAATGTGCCCAGCCTTTCTGTGGGCCAGCTCAGGTATCTGCAAGGTGTCAGTCAACACTAATGCAGGCCATAGGATGATGGAGTGTTCCAAAGCTGTAAATGTTTCAGCAACCATGGCATCTCAGCTGGTGTGGCTTCATGCCTGGGATTCAGTTGTTCCTGGGCTCCGCCTGGGAGCCTGCTGGGACCCCCTGAGCATTGGGGGTGGGGGTAGGGGTGGAGAGCATCTGAAAGGAAACTTTATGTCTGGGAGCAATCCCAGGACAGCCAGCTTTCCCACAGTGAGTCCTCGCTGCCCTTGTCAGGGTTAAAGGCAGTTGGGGTCAGAGTCTGTAATTATGTCACACACTATTTTTTTTTTTCTTTAAAAACATTCAAGAAGCATAGTGAGCTGGCTGAGCTGCTGCAGATTCATGGCATCTAGGGAGGGGCTGGCTGTTGACTGGAGGATGAGGTACCCCAAACCCAGCCAGAGCTGATCTGCCCAACCTGCCACTGCAACACCCCCAGGCCACTCATTTCTGGCTAAGGTTCCTTCCTGCGTTAGTGCTTATCTCTGTTCTGATCTCCGCAGGGCTGGGTAGAAAAGACAACAGCTGCTGCTGGGGAGAGCCCAAGATGTCACTGCGAGGATATCAGTGTTGCTCACGCTCTGCTGTTTGCTTAGGGAATCTGCATACTGTTCTCCCAGAGACAGGGGTTTCCTGCTTCAGTGTCTGAGTCTTACAGAGATGTCTGACACAGACCTTGCCTTGGGCCGCTTATCCAATAGTTCATCATCATCTACATGACTCCTGCTGTGGACAATATGGCTTTGGGGAGATGGAGGCCAGGCAGGCAGTCGGGATGCTCCCTCCGCATCTTCAGGCCACAGCTCTCAGCTGTTTGACCAGGATTTGCATCTGTTAGCCAGGCTGTGAGGCTGTCTGCTGGCTCTCTGACTAAAGCTGCCTGAGCAGTGTGCAAGGCCAGCGAGTTAGCATGTGGCTAGTCTCCTTAGAGTAGCAACATGGCTCTCTTTGGAAAGAATTCCCTTTTCTTTTTTCTGAAGCCAGCACACTCGTAATAAGTTCCCCAACAGGGACACTGTGCTCTCTTGCATAGGAAATTGGGGTGGAACCGATCGCTTTTGGCCTTGCTATTCTCTGGGAGATGACTCTGACTAGTTTCTCCACTGCTCCACCTCTTTTGGGCAGCATCACTTCATACCATCACAGTGCTTAGGGGTTTGTACTGGAAGCAACCTGAATTCATGCAGGTAGGTGTTCAGCAGCGACAGAGAACATAAAGCATGCTCATTTTTACAGGTCTCAGTTCTATGTTGGGTTATCTTCCATAAGCCCAAACCCGAGTCTCTTTAAGAAAAAAAAATGTTAGTTTTTCTTTTTGATGGTTATTTTATATGAAAACCTCCCCAAATGTCAGCTAGAGAAGAAGGCTGAGTCATTTCTGTATGTGCCATCTCTGTCAGACTGATGCTGAGTTCTTGGTGTGTGGGGCAGTGTGGTGGGAGGCAGTGATAAGCAGCGACCTCACGAGTTCTTTAGGATTTAGATAATGGCTTTATTAGGCTGCAATTCACATACCACACGGTTCTTTTGTTTATTGCATGAGGTCTTATGGGTTCCCTGCAGATTCTGAATGTTTCTACAGGTATCTGGGAAGGCCATTTTTGTCATCTCTCTCCAGTTCTTAGATATGCCTCCCTATCTTTCCCATTCCTCCAGCTATTGGCAGCTTTTTCCTTGGGACTTTTAGCCTTGTGCAGCTTGCTACTGGGAATGCTGTGATGTCACGGTCTAGGTGTAGGGACCTGGCACCATCTTATCTTTGCACCCCGGATGATTTGCTGGCTCTGCGAATCTCACTCACAGTCAACCCTAAGAGTGTCTGGAGGCCTCCGGTTAGGCCTCCTTTCATCCTGTTTCTGCCTGGGTGATGAGTTCACTTTGCTGAGTGACTTCCTGGCTGGGAGTGGGAAGGAAGAGTTCAAGATCTAGGGTAGTATAATGTGGGAATCAAGAAAGGAACTTTTCAAAGTGTTTATATTTTGCTTACTTGTGGGGCTGGAAAATGAACCCAAGGGGCCTGTGAACTATAGGCAAATGAGCCAGGCCCCATCTTGAGGAACTTCTGTCTTCACAGCAGAGGTCCTTTCCAGCCATATTCTGATTTGGATAGTCATGTTTGGAAGGCACTAGCTTTAAATATTTTGGAAACTGGATAAACAAATATTGATACAGGATGACTGGGAGATGTGTAAGTCTTAACCTGCAGACCCTCTTTTCTCACTTAAGTGTTTCTATCTGCGAGTAGAGACTGCTGCCCTCTCGGCCTTGGCTCTTGCCCTCCTGCTTGCCCTTCTCTTTGTGTCCTTTCTCCCCACCCCACTTTCTTTCACTGTGACCGCCCTACAGAATGTCTGGCTAAAAGGCCAAAGATGTGAGCCGTTGATATTGTGATGATGAGGAAGACAAAGGCCCTTTCAAAAGGGAATGTCTTAGGCAAACCCTGGAGTCACAATTGTAGTGAAAAGACTGTAGAACCCCCGAGGTCTCCGCTGCTAGTCTTCACGACTGTAAACAACGCCATCCAGGGCCCCTTTCCTGTTCAAGTTCCTGTGTTATGTTCCAGAGGTGAATGGACCTCTCAGAACCAGGGTGGGTACAGAATGTCCTGCTCCTGCTCCCTGGTCGCCTGCTATGGCCAGAGCATTTTGGTTCTTATATTTACTTCTCTAGAGGGACCCGAGACAAGCCTCAGTTTCTCTTTTTTATCACTGGGCTGGAGCAATGCTGTTAAAATCATCTTGAATCAAGGAGGCCACTACTTATATTTCAAGAAATAAAAATGGGGACATAGAATGAGAGCATTATTTGGGTTAGTTGAACAGCTCCAAATATAATTATTTATAATGTCACCTAGGGAACCTAGAAACCTATTTGGGATAAGTCAGGAGACTGGGCGCGAGATCTAGCTTTGTGTATATTGATTTAGAATGTCTAGGAGTGACACACATTGGACATACGTAGATGGATCCTGGATAAGATGGAAGGCTGCTGGCTCTCTCCCCAGAGCTGCCAGCCTCACAGTTCACAGAGCCATCCACAACAAATAACAGGACACCGCCTTCTGCCGTCCCCAGAGGCTTATGTTGCTTCTTTCTCTTCATATGGGTCAGTTGTTAAAAAAGTCAGCCCAGATCAGCATTTTCTCAATTACATAAATACTACATATTCATTAGAGAGAAATTAAAGATGTAGAAAATGTTAGTTATGTCGGTAGTGCCAATTAGAGATAGTTATTTTGGTTTTATCATCTTTCTATTCAATAGCTCATGACAGTCTTTGTGTATTATTACCACACTCCAGCTGTGCTGTGTCAAGCCTTCTTGCACTGATGATACACAACTTTTGCACGGTTAGGTCTTGTGACTCTTTCCTTTTGTGAAAATTGCATAATCCTTAACGCACGCCCTTGTAAATGGGCCACAGGTCTCCTTTGGATAAATTCATACAGGCTGTTCTTATTTTTCTTCTGATCCATTTCCAATCCCTTCTGCCTTTTGCTTCTGGTTAAGCAGAATTTTAGGGGCCAAGAGATTTTTTTTCAGAGACCCACATTTCAAAAGCATGATGTTAGATTGACTTGGACCATATTAATGCTAGTAGAGTAGCTACCATCATTTAAATGCTTACCGTGTGTCAGGCATGCATCTCTCAGGTGTTTTATAAACTTAAAAATGTTTTTTTTACTGCCAGGATCCAATTCAGCACTGTGCACATACTGTATAAATGCTGTACCATAGAGCCGTGCCCAGCCCAAACTTTATCCTTATTTCACTGAATCTTCATGATAGTCTATGAGGTACATTCAGCTATAACGTCTAGAAGATTACTAGGAGAGAGAGAGAGAGAGAGAGACAGAGAGAGAGACAGAGAGAGAGAGAGAGACAGAGAGAGAGAGTGAGTTGGGGTCAGGACTTGAACATCATCTAATGCTTTTGTCTTTGAGCAGTCTTCGGCCCAGCTCCTTACATTGTTTCTTCCTTTAGAAAAATGGGACAGTAGCGTTTACTAGGAGCTATGTGCAAACACGTGGTATAAAATCATAGCAACTATCTCTATTCTAATGACTAATTCCTCTTGCCCTTTTATAACATGGTACTAATATAGGGATTTAAAATACTATGTTTGCCCTGTCCTTATGTCCAAGTCTTTGGCCTCCTCACTGAAGATGAACCCTGTACGAAGAATTACCTCTGGGAATTGGACTGGATCTTATGCTCTGACCATATTATACTGAACTTAATCCAGATGTTTCTATTTTAAACATGCCTGCTCACAAAGATTCTATAACATTCCCAAAAGTTCTGAGATGCTGACATCTCAAAAATCTCTGTACCTAATACATAGTTTGTGTCCGGTTACAGGATTCACAAGTCACACGAAAGGTCTCTGTTGCATCCTTCTGTTGTCTGCTGGCCAGAGAATTTATCATAGGTGCCTGGTACTTACTGCAAAAGGGTGTCCTGCTTTAGTGTAATTAGAAGCCCCCTCTGTAATTATAGCCTGCTCCATTTTCTCCACTTCCCCCTTCAAATCACTCGTATCCTGCTATTCCCGTCTCTCGTGCCCCACCCCCACCCCCACCCCACCCCCATCATCTGTTTATAGTTTCCTGGTTTCTGTGGTTACTCTATGTTGTATACTCACGTCTGAAGATTTGAAGTTCAGAGTCACATGAACGACAATGTTCAGTTACCACACTCAGTATGATCTTTTCTAGTTCCATGCCTTTACCCGCAGCTTTCGTTTGTCTTTACAGCTGAATCGTATTCCACATGGATCGGCACCACGTTTTCGTTATCTGTTTGTCAGCAGAAGGGCATTTAGGTTGTTTCCATTTCCTGCATATTATGAAAAGAGTACAATGAACATGACTGAGCAAGTATTTGTAGAACAGGAATGAATCATTTTTCATTGCTTCTTTCATTTTGTTCCTTGCATGTCACTTGCTGACCTTTCTGAGCTGGAACTGCATCCCTTGTTCTTCTAGTGGCTATCCTTATGGAGACACAGTTTCTGCATGGATTTCTTTGATACACTGTAGTGACTTTCTTTTCAACAAAATTTAATATCAGTTCATTTGGAGAGCTCCCTTTGCTGGAATGGCCTGTAACAGGAGTTGAAAAACAGAAGATTCTGTTTTTCGCAGTTTTTCCTTTTCATTTTTAGGAATTGAGTCTTGATAAGCAGGATTAAGGAATAAGAGCCGGCATCCCCGCCCCCACCTAGGCTCTGTGTGTAGAACACCAGCATTTCTAGCTATTTAAAGGGGAAGGAAGGGGCAACATCACCTCTTTCAATCTCCAGACCCAGTACCCTGTTTAATGACATCTAGGCGCTGGAGGCTTACTGACCTACATAGTGACTTGGGATCTATTACTACAGTACTTCAAAACTGTGTGACACACAGCTCTGTCCCTGTTGCTTTCTCAGTGCTGGTAATTACTTCCTGACCTAGAACAGCACTGTGGCTGTGCTTTGGAGCTGGAACGTGGCTGTAGAATGAATAGCAGTAGAGGATTCCAGAGCTGCCTGCTGTCCTGACAGGCGTTTGCCTTCTCTGCTGATGTCTAGCGGAATAAGATTAAAGATCTTTTCTCTGTTTTTCTACCAAACTGTTTTTCAAAGCCTTTATCATCTGATTGGGGACCATCTGTAGCTGATACTCATCGGAGACATAAAGGTGACAGGAACTTTAGCCAGGGTGGGAATGAAGGAAACATGGAAAATCTGTCTGCTGTGTTTTTTTCCAGCTCTGTTGGGCTAATGGGCCCCCCTCTGCCCTCGAGCAGTGGGGTCACATACAGGGACATATTGTATGAACTTGAGGTCTGACGTTCATTCTCCTGCTTACTGGGCTGGTCAGGTCCATGTTGATTTCTGTGAAACCCTGGAAATAGCAGAAGCAGAAGATTCGCTCTGAGTCCTTTGCCTTCTGTCTGTTTTCTCTTTCCTAAGAGATTTGAGGGTTAACAGTTGTGGATAGGCCTAGACGAGGGGCACTCACTTAAAACACTTATCTACTGGTTCCAGTTCTAATCAGATAATGCACTATTAAATTAGAAGCCCTGACATCTCCGAGAGCTCAGAGTTCCTGGAATTGGTGGAGGGAGCAGCGAGTTTCTCTTTGGTCTCAATGGGATGTGTAATAGTAACGATCCACAGTGAAGTCCCTGCTGCCGCCACCATCATCTTGTCAGTGTCTGTAGTGCACATTTGTAGATGCGGGGCTTCCATTCTGGCAGCAGCAGCCAGATTGCTTAACACTATGAAGGAAGAGGAAAGCCAAACAAGAAGCATGAGCAGAACACATTTGCTGTGATGTGTAGCTAGACAGTGAAGGGCTGTTCCCGTTTTCTATTTCCCAGGGTCTCCTAGCTCAGGGTGTCTTCCATCCTGGTTTCTCTTTGTCACTCAACTTCACATTCTTCTGGGCTAGTTTCATTCTCAGACGGCCCCTCCCTCATGTTGGCAAGATGACTTATGACCATAAGTTCTGCTCGAAGTCTGAGCTTGGATTTTATTGGCTTACTCTTGAATTATGTGTTCATCCTTAAGATAACCTCTGAAGCTGGCTCGAACCCAGAGTAGAGTAACTGCATGTGAAATAAATGCTCTGAAAGCCAAGGATGGATGGTTTTCCCCAAGGAATATTAGGGCACTATAAATACAGGGGATAGTAGCCAAGGCAACCACAATTCTCCACCCTGGCCTAAGTAACTGAGCAAGGTCATCCAGGGAAGGCAAAGAGCTTTCCCTTTCAGATAGATCATGGCTCTCAGCGGCTTTTGGAGAACATAATTTGGGCTATCAGCCTGTGGTTTAAAAAGTAGCCTTGGATATTCAGATTTGGAAGAGAAGGAATGAGATAGTTTTGAACTATTGGACACTCCTACGTCTGGACAGACCAAGTAGTCTAAGAAGTGTCTAAGAGCCTTGTGCCTAGAGAGTGGGGGTAGGGCATGCCAGGTGGATTTTTGTGAAGGCTGCCATTGTTGGGCACATCATAGAACAAGAAAGTGAAATGCTGTCAGAGGCTGTAAACAGTGTAGTCGAATTCCATAGCCTTAGCCAGTGAATAACTGTCTTCCTGCCTAGCCAGCTTTGGAACCGGTTCCCCATAGAGCTGGTTTTTCCTTAGGATGACATTTACAAACAATGCAGCCGGTAAAATGGGTTTGGGATCTGCTTGTGGCTACTGCAGTCCATTTGACTATAGGTGTTGGGAAACTTTCTGTAAAGGGCCAAACAGTAAATTTTACATTTTGTGGGCCATCTGAGGTCTCTGCTGTTAGTTCATTTTATTTTGTAGATGGTGCCAGGGATTGAATCCCGGGTGTCATGTATGCTAAATGCAGGCTCTAGATACTTCTACTTTTTTGCTTGAGAAAGTTAAATGATTTATAATCCTTCAATAATATAAAAAACAGCTGGGTGGTAGTGTATACACCTTTAATCCTAGTACTTGGGAGACTGAGGCAGGTGGATCTCTGTGAGTTCGAAGCCAGACTGGTCTACAGAGTTGAGTTCTCTGTTACATAGAGAAACCCTGCCTTGAAAAACCAACATGTGCGCATGTGCGCACGCGCGCACACGCACACACACACCCCAAACAAACAAACAAACCAAACAAACCACTCTTAGGTCATAAGTCTTTAGAAAATACTCCAGGAGCTGAAATTCACCCAGGGTCAGAACGAGTTTGGAGGCAGATAGACCTGGGCACTAGTACTTTTTATGTTGTTTGCTCACCATTTGGAAGTTTTAAACTTTAAGAACTTTAGTTTTTAGGACTGGAGAGATGGTTCAGCGGTTAATTGCCCTGGCTGTTCCTCCAGAGGCTCTCTGTTCAATTCCCAGCACCTACGTGGCAGCTCACAACTGTCTGTAACTCTAGCTCCAGGGGGTCCAACACCCTCACACAGACATACATGCAAGCTAAACACCAGTGCACATAAAATAAAAGCAAATAAATCATAAAATCGACTTAAATTAAACAAACAAACAAATAAAAGACTTTCAGTTTTCTCATATGCAAAAACGTCTTCCGGAAGCACCTGCCACTAGAGGGTTAGTTATTCTGAGGATGCTCAGTGGTGTTTGCCTTGTGCAATGAGGACATTGACCCTCATGCCTGTACAATCTCTGGAAGAGAGCAGTGAAGCCATGCCCTAGGAATTTTTGCATTATGATTGTTCTTTTTCTTTTGATACTCCCTTTTTGTCTCTCCTGGGGAATTCATCACCAGGTTTTGGGATGTTGGTGCCAATCTTAGTTTCATTTCTGGTATTTTCAGGCAGTGACCCACATTTTATTCTATATTTGGCAGAAACTAAAATAAATTGGCTTGATCCATTATTAGAATGCAGAATATGTACTTGTTTCGTTTCTAGCCATAATTTTCCTCCTTTTCCATTTTTATTGCATTCTAATATGCCAACCTATCAGAGGTGTTAGTTAAAACCAGAACACCTTCCACCCCTGTACACACATACTTTATCAAGAAAAATGTTACAGTTGTGGAGTTTTGTTTGTTGAACTTGGTGTGTAGATGCCAGGAAATTTGGAAGTAGGTTAGTCATATTGCCTGTTGATTGGTACAGGTAAATTAAAATGGAGCGGGTAGGAATTATGTGAGCTTGCCAGTCCTCAGTATCTCTAAGCATCTTGCATGTACTTGTCCTAAATCTCTCTCATGTTACTTCCTCAGTGTAGTCTATCCTGATAGAACCTAGTGATCAACTTCTCTGCTTTATTCTTTCCTATAGTGCTTAGATTGTTCTGATACAACATATAATCTATTTATTATGCTATGTGTGTGTGTACTGTCTGTCCTCACTAGACTGAAAACTCCATAAAGGCAAAGGTTTTTGTCCTTGTTTATGCCCAACTTAGAATGGCATCCTGTGTCAGGTAAATATTTGTTGAATGAATGAATAGGTTCTTTAATTCTTATTAGAAGGCTTGCAGCATCCTTTCTCTAGTCTAGCAAACATGAGATTTGGGGTTGAATATCAACTCTGCCACAAATTGCCTCAGTCTTTGAGCAAATCATTTAATCTATCAAGACTATAGTTCTCTTATCTTTAAAATAAGGGGTTAGAGTACATGATTGCAAAAGTTCCTACTAGGTCTGTAGTTCTGTGATTATAATCTCTGGCTAAAAGAGATCATGTACTGCTATTAAAATCCCCACATCTATTTCCTAAAAACTATTTTGGATTTCATTGATGGGCAGTGTGGACTGAGAGAGAACTTCAAGAAAAAGGTCTTTGTAGGTACCCTCTGCCTTCATCAAACAGTTCCTAACAAGGTTGCTCTCAAGAACATCCCCACTACCCCTTTAGGATAAAGTCCAGGCATCTCCATCAGGCTGGAGCCCCATGGACTCCGAAGCAGATGGTATCTCCGGTAGTGGATGGATTTCCTAGCTTCAGTTCAATGAATCAACCCCCCCCACCCCGCTTTAGTACCCCTTCACCCACTTCCTTGATCTGTTGCTAGTGTGTTGGTCTAAGAACTGTAGCTGGCTTGGTGTGGCCAGCACATCAATGCAATAAAGATGCAAAGGTTGTTGGGATTAGATGGTGAAGAATCTGGGGACCACGGTGATGAGTTTGTCTTACATTCTAAGAAGCCACTAGAAATTAAAAACATATGTATTGTTATTTTAAAATTATGTGTATGCCTGTGGGTCTGTGCTCATGACTGCAAGTGCCCACAGAGGCCTGAAGTAACAGAGTCCTCTGGAGCTAGAGTTACAGGTGGTGGTTGTGAGCTGCCCAGTGTGGATGCTGGCTCTTCATTTCGTTCTTTGCAAAAGCGCTATACTGAGCCATCTCTTAGTCCCCTTATAATTTTTTCAGTAGCATGGTAATATAACTAATGCTTTATGAGAGAAATTATGAAGATACACTTTAGAGAGTATGGAAAACGTCACTTTCCTAACCCCAAAAGCATTATGGAGAGGTATAAATGCTAGGGTTCCTATTCTGTAGATGCGGAAAGGCTGGGACACATATGGGTTAAGGGCATTTGTGTCACAGAAAAACCATACTTTGAGCTGATGGTGTTGTATATTAGGTGGAATTGTGATCTGCCGGTTTGATAAATATTGCATTTTCAAGTGGGTTGCAAACTGAACAATTGTGTTGAGCTTTGTGAGGCTGTTATTAAAGTTGACTGACTTATAGATGTTTCTGGAAGCCCTGACTGTTTAGGCTCAGTGTGCACGTTTGCTTATACTGTGGCAGTCCTGGTCAGATCCTGGACTGTAATTTCCCTTCCGGCCTAGCGTAAGAGAGTCTTCTCATGGCAAGGCTCACCTACTGCACTTAAACTTTAAGGCAAACACTTAGTTTTGCAGCTCCGTTAGAGACTCCGGATTTGAAAACCGAACACCTTGTGGTATGACTGATGATCTCAGAAGACCGGTTCCTGTTGAGCCAGAGCAGTGATTCTGAATGTTTCCTTATTACCTGGGGTATCTTGGCTAGTGTAGGCTCTGGGGTTGGAGTGCATGTGTGAACCCAGGCTTTCTCACCCCAGTCCCACTCCCCAGCCCATCCTTTAAAAATGTCTTTTCTGTTAGCCTCTCTCTGTCTATTTCTGGATTCCCACAGTCTTTTTTTTTTAATATTTATTTACTTACTTATTTATTTATTATGTATACAATATTTTGTCTACATGTATGCCTGCAGGCCATAAGAGGGCACCAGACTTCATTACAGATGGTTGTGAGCCACCATGTGGTTGCTGGGAATTGAACTCAGGACCTCTGGAAGAGCAGGCCATGCTCTTAACCGCTGAGCCATCTCTCCAGCCCTTCCCACAGTCTTGAGTTCCCTTTGGACAGTTATCCCCATTTAGTGGCTTCTATTGTTCCACACCAGAACTCACCGATCTCTTTATGTCTGTGGCCAGAGTGGCTTTTACAAGTGAAAAATTTTGCCACGTTCCCTTTTCTCTCAGAGGCCACAGGCCGTTGGTGGCCTCGCTTGTTTTTAGAACTTCCCTCAGTCACGCTCTGGCTGCCCTCACTCCAGCCACTTCCAGCTTCATCTTGCATCATCTTTGCATAGCCCTGCCTTGTGGCCCTTCTCTGCTCTCAGGGGGATTCAAGCGCCTCTGCCACAGAGTCCCGTCTCTGCACTTGCCTCAGAAGTTGCACCCTTCTGCCCTTTCACCCCACTGCTCTTGTTTAAATCTCTCCTGCAGTGTCTCTGGGGCCATGGGCTCTCAGCCTTGTGACTCTATGATGGCCAGGCTTCTCATATCGCAGCAGGGAGACGGGCTCGGGGACATGGGGCGGCATGGGGGCATGGTTGGGTATTGTGCTCTGTGCTCCCCAGTCAGCACTGGAGTGTTTTAGGAAGTCGTAGATTGCCCAAGAGCTGGCTGAAAAGCCACTCTTCCTGGAAGGGCGGTGATGGTGAAAGTGTGTAGGAGGAAGAAGAAGAGCAGCGTCTCCACCAGGGACTGCACCACATCGCTGAGAACTGGGCTCCGAGGTTACTCCTTGTTTGTGTTTGTGTACTTGGTAAATGGTCTGTGTTCCTCCTCTGATTTACATGCTTCTCCTTTTCCTATCGCAATTTAGTAAATGCAGAAACTCTACCCCAGAGGAAAGAATTGCCTAGTTAGGGGCTAGAGGATAGATGTTTGAACTGAAAAGAAGAGCAGGCCTGATGTAATTGGTAGCCCCTTTTCTCAGCACACCAGGCTGGTCTGGTGGTTGAGTGGTCTCCTTCAAGGCATTCCTTATGTTTAGCAACGTCCTAGACATATGAATAGGCCCGTTTATGTAACACCCTTCCTAACCAGACAGGAAGGCATATCTTGGCTGCATTGTGCATCACATCTAACCCCCCAAATGAAGCCTCCTGTTAGTGCGTCAACCTTAGAGAGAAGTGCGCAGTGCTTGAGTATGCCCACAGCAGGGAATGCTGGTACTGTACAGTTACTGTTTTAAACATGTTTTGACTACATTTTAGTGTGCCTGTATATGTGTGCACGTGTAGAGCTTAGCTGACAACTTTGTTGCCTCTCTCTTGTGTAGGTCTCAGTGATTGAACTCAGGTTATCAGGCTTTAAGGCAGGCATCTTTACCAGTGGATTATCAGTGCGGACAGCATCTTGCCTGTCCCCGACTATGACTTTTTTTTTTTTTTTGAGACAGGACTTCTTTGTGTATCCTTGGCTATTCTAGAACTCTCTCTATAGATCAGGCTGGCCTTGAGATCCGCTTGCCTTTGCCTCTTGAGTACTGGATTAAAGGTGTGTACCTTTACCTACCCAACAATCTTATTATTTGTTTTTCAAGACAGGGTTTCTCTGTGTAGCCCTGGCTGTCCTGAAACTTGCTTTGTAGACCTGGCCTTGAACTCACAGAGATCCACCTGCCTCCACCTCTTGAGTGCTGTGATTAAAGGCGCGCACCATCACACCTGGCTTAAAAGTCTGATTCATCATATTTTTATCTTTGAAGACCGGGAATTGAACTCAGGGCCTCACACATGCTAGTCAAATGCTCTATCACTGATCTACACCCCCAGCACCAGCTATGGCTTTTTAGAGGTGCTTCTTAATGTCTTTTCATTTTCTTTATAACTTTATTCTTTGTACATTGATTGCTTAAAACTTGCTATAGTGTAAACGATAACGTTCTCTTAGATGCTGTAACATCAGTGGTCTGCTCCGCCAATGTTTACCCTGAGAAATGCCTTCATTTGTGTTATGCTAGCACGTTTTCCCCCTTTGGTTTCTTTGAGGCCGAGGGTATTTGTACCTGTGAATTCCTCAGCAGGATTTATTCTGTATTTTACAGGGGAATGGTTGGACCTGCCTTCTCAGCTGCTTGTTTACTTGCCTGATTCATGGGCCTGATGCTGTGGGACTCTGTGATAAGTGAACAGCCTTGATCCACTCAGGGGGGAAGATTCAAAAGTGCTTCATTTGTTTCCTTTTTATCCCCGAAGGCAAGTTCTGAGAGAGCCATAATTATCTTCCATTGTCTGTGATGAGGATCCAGAAAGTGCCAACTGCAAGCAAGTAGCTATAAAATATCCAGACTAAGTGGCCAGATGATGAATTTGCTTGTCCCAATTTAAAGATTAGAGTGTGGTGCTAGGGCGGGCTAGAGATGTGCAGCCTTTAAAGTTCCCTCCTTTAGTGATGCATTGGAGCTGGAGGTCCTGTCATCCCCTAGCTCCTGTTGCATTAAGCCGCTCATCTGTTTCCATCATGCGGGCCTTGGTGTAGACCTGCTTGGGGTGTCATTGCTGTATTTTGTAGCTGTGAACCCCGCCATGAACCTGGCAGCATGTTCTTCTGTGCAGTTAAAACCCCAGGATATAAAGTATCTGTCTGCATACTGGACGGTCTTAGCCTGAGGGCGGAGGAACACCATGGCTGGGGCACAGAGTGTGGAAGCGATACTAGCTTCAGTTCTTGTTTCTGTCTAAGGAACTGTCCAAATCTCTACATGGAATGGCATCTGTCCTCCCTGATGGGGAAGAGCAGCACACACCATGTTTGTGTGTCACCAGCCCATGCTGGAGCTGTTTCTTGTTCCTGGGCATCGTTAGCTGCATGATGGTGGCTGTGTGGCTTGGTTTATCAGGGGCACTAAGCTGATTGCCTCTGGTTTCTTTTAAAACTCATTTTTTTCCCCTGGCATATGTTCTTTGGGGGTGGAGCTGTGATTTTTTTTGTAGGTTTTTGCATTTCAGCTAATGCATCATTGAGTTCTACCTCCTATCATCTCCAGGTTAATCCCTGTGCTCTAGTGCTACACCGAGGAGCGGCGAGAGCGCAGTCCTAGCTGACAGCTATTGGTGATATCCTGCGTACCAGACCTTCAAATCCTGCACACATTCTCATTCAGTCCTCAGAGCAGCTTCTGAAAGCTGGGCATGATGGTGTCCACTTGCAATCCCAGCACTTGAAAACACAGGAGGGACGGGTATTCAAGGTCAGCCTGTACTTTATGAGAGCTTGTCTCAAAGGACAGCCAAACAAGCAAACAAACAAAACCCAAACCTAAGCCTAAAGCTGGGCATGGTGGCACATACCTTTAATCCCAGTATTAGAGTTGGGCAGATCTCTGTAAGTTCCAGCCCAGCCCAGTCTACACAGTCTACATAGTTAGTTCCAGGCTAGCCAGGGCTACATAGACCCTGCCTGAAACAAAAACAAAAGCAAACTCCCAAACCAAACAACCAAACAAAAAAATCAAAACAGCCATCTTAACCCCACCCCCTCCAAAACAAACCTAAACTCAGCCAAACCAAACCAAAAAATCAAAATCTAAACCAATCAGATCAAAACCAACCTCTAATATCATCTAATATCATTGCCACCGTCTCTTATTTTTTAGATCATATAATTATGAAGCTCCCATGAAAAACTGAAATGAACCACACAAGAACACCCATAAAGTCTCACCACAATGATTGCCTAAGCGTGAGCGGAGAGGCCTCAACCCTACACATAGTCAGTCTTTCCCAGGAAAGAACACACTAATTGGCTATCCAGTATCAAATGGTCTGCCCCGAAAGCTTACATACAAGCAACATACAGGCTGAGCAGGTTGTACTTAATGTATTTAGGATTACCTACCCACACCCACACACGTGGCCGTGTGTGTGTGTGTATAACAGTAATGAATGAAAGAGACCATAAATTTGATAAAAGAGTAAAGAGGGGTCTATGGGAGGACTTAGAGTAAGAAAGGGAAGGGAGGATGATGTAACTATATTATAATATTAAAAAGAAAAGGAATAATCTAAAAAATGAACAAAGGTCACCCCTCACTCCCACCACAAGCATTCTATGAGAACAAGAAATGGTTGGTTACCTTACCCAATTGATGAGTATTTTCTAGGCTGTCTGCTAAGGTATATTCAGTAGCAGTGTTTCCCCCCTTTCCCTTTTTTCTTTTTAGAACTGTTACCAAGGAGATGGATTGCTTTCCAAAAGCAAATATGATAAAGAATATCTCGCCCCCTGCCTTTGGCTCCTCTTGTGTGTGATGAATGTTGCCCTACCCAGCTATTTTCCTCAGGCAGTCTGAGGATGAAAATGCTTGTCTTGAGTTCCCATGACTGGAGAAAGTCACACCCTTGGGGAACACTATATCTTCAAACATACTAATTTAAGTAGAGGCTAGTCATATTCATCTTTAGTGCTATCCTTTGTCTGTGTGCCAGGTCATACTGTCCTTGTGTTTAGGTAAGACTGGTGAGCGTATGGGTCAGACTTAGTAGCCATGAGGAGTGAGGGTAAAATCTGGACCAGTAAGGTCATCAGAGAGAATCCATTCCCTGTGCTGAAGGCTGAGATAAAAGGAGAAATGCTGTCCTGTAGTATTTTCTTTATGAATGAGTTATTTGTTTATAACACCCATCCATAGAGTTTTGTTTTTACAGGAATGACTACAATTTTGCCAGTTTTAGCACAGAATGATTACCATTGGTGATGAAGGCTATAAACGGATGTGTTGAAGATGGCATTGTTCCGATTTAATCTTGAGTCTAGTATTAGGTCCCAGCCACTCTTTAACAGAGCTGTAGGTAGTTAGCAGGATATGGCTCGTCTAAGATTTTGTTTGTTTTTCTTTTGTCCTTGATTTTAGTGGAAATGTCCATGAATTATGAATTTGATGAGACAGGCAGAAATGGAAGAGAAAGGTGAGTTATGATCATCAGCTGGCATGGCTCTGGAGTGTTCTGTGATTGAAGTTTCTCTGTTTCATTGGTGTAGAAGCATAGAAAAGAAAAAAAAACTTAATGATTTAGATAATAGTGGACACAGCATTGGAACTGGGACTAGCTATCAGAGTAGACAGTAGGCTTATATCTGGGGACTCTGGTGAGAGGCCTCTAGCTTAATTTTTAAAATTCAGATTGGGAGACTTTGGGTCTATCTTTTCTATATTGCTGTTTCTTTGCCTGTGAAACAGAGATAGTAATATTTAGGTTTGCTCTGCTGGGCAAAGTCAAGGAGCAGTGGGTTGCATCTTCCTGCAGAGCTAGCCTCCTGTGATGCTCAGTCTATAGTGGTCCATAAAGCTCACACAAGCTTTGGCCACCCTATTTCTCTGGTTATCATTGTTTTTCTTTTGTGGTTTAAGAATAGTTATTTGAAATGAAAAATGGTTTTTGGGAAATAAAGTTGATCTGTGGAACAGATTAAATCTAGGATTGCCAGATAAGAATAGGACACCCAGTTAATTTGAATTTATGATAAGCAATGGACATTTTAAAGTGTCTCTTCAGATATTAATTGCTTGCCTCAAATTTGTGTGACTGTTCTGTGTTTTTATTTGTGAAATACGGCATCTTTATTGTTTATACAGACCACAATCTTGGCTACCTTTCTGATCTCTACAAAAAACAAACAAACAAACAAAAAAACAAACTGAGGAATTTCACACAGAATATAGGGTTATAATTTTCTTGCATCTGCTCATAGCTCCTGCTGTTTGATGTAACAAGCAGAAACCTGGGTTTTCATAGATAGCCCAGCCATCCATCAAAACAGTAGTTTCATAGCAGCCAAACGTTTTTTGTTGAGAAATAAGCCAGAAGAAACTCTCTCTGATGACACTTCCTTCTGCTTCATTGGCTTGCTGGCTGTTCTGTGTGTACCTGTGGGGAGGAGGCTGTTGGAATGGAATCATGAGATGCCAACAGCACTGTCAGTAGTTCACTGAGGAGAAGTTGGCGGTTTGTGGGGAGGACTCTCTGGGGGCCTCCGAGGAAGCATTCCCAGGTTTCAGCAGCCAATAGGGAGCCTTGCCTATGGATACTGCATGCCAAGGAAGCATGGATGAGAAAGATATGGAAGACCTGGCCCTTGGTAACTGGGAATTTCATTGAGAGATAGGGCCAGTGTGTGTTAGTAACTGTTACAATTTACAGGATACTTCCTCTGTGACTTCGTGTCCGCCCTGGCAGGTGCTTTCCACTAAAGCCCACAGCAGCCTTCTGAGTAAGATCCTGTCATCACTCCTCTTTCCATATGAGGGAACAGGAACTTGGACTGTGTGCTAGAGCTTAGTGTCACTTGAGACCTGTCAGACTTAAAAGCCTCTGCTCTAGGTTGAGGAATTCAAATGATCATTATTTAATAACTTCTACCTATAAAAACATCAGTTTCATGCAGTTCTAACCTAATCCAGAGAATTAGACCCAGTGTGTGTACTGTATACAACTAACAATTACATAACAACTATGCATAACTTTCTGGGGCTGACTGTCAAGGCTGAGGCTTGCCAGAGAGGCCTCTGGGAAATTCACTCCTCTGCCTCCCTATGGACTCACACTCACTCACTGGACAAAGCTTCTGTACTCTGCCAGTATCTTAATAAAGCATGGTTTTGAACAAATTAGAGACAATTCTTATTATGAATATTTCTTTCCTGCTCATTTATCTCATCCTTTTCTCAGGAAACTCTTAATTTGTGTATTGTATGCTAGCCATGTTTGGGAATTCCACATAAATGGAATCATATTGTATGATATTTTGTGTCTGGATTCTTTCACATAGTCCAATATCTTTTTAAACTTTATATGTTGTATCTTATATTACTAATTTATTTCCTTTTCTTACTGATTAGTATTTCACTGTGAATCATACTACATTTAGTTTTTTATTTTTTCCTTCATAGATATTTAATTTTTTTGTATTTGTTGATTATCAGTGTTGTGTGTGCACATATGCACATGCTATGGATGGCACATGTGTAGAGATCAACTTGTTGTATTCAGTTGTCTTCGTCCACTGTGTGGGTTCCAGGGAACAAACTCAGGTCATCAGTAGTCATCAATGCCTTCCCTGCTGAGCCACCTTGCTGATCCTTTTATTTTTTATTAGTCTGAGTGTTTTATGCAAATTTTTGCATGAAAGTCCTTTAATTTCTCTCAGGTAGGTGGCTGGAAGTATATTATCTACCTTTGTGTTTTTGTGATCAAAATGCCTAACAGAAACAAGTTAAGGGAAGAAAGACTTATTTTGGCCCACAATTTATCAAAATCTCAGTACAGCATGGCAGGAAAGGCAATTATGGCATTGTGTGTGGCAGAGGCTCCCCACATTGTAACTAACCAGAAAGAAAAGCAGAGTGTATATTGGAACAGGGAATGGTTAGGTATAATCTCCAAAGGCTCCCTCTCCAGTAATCTGCTCTTCCAGACTTCATAGCCCCCCACCAACTCCAGCAATGTGTATCATTGTCACTTAATTTTTATTTGTTATCATAGTTATTTATTTGTATGTGTCTCTCTCTGTGTGTGCATGCATACCATGATGTACATGTGGACGTCAGAAGACAACTTGAAAAGGTCAGTTCTCTTCTCTCCTTCTACCACATCACTCCTGGGGATCAAAATCAGGTCACCCAGCTTAGCAGCAAGAGCCCTTCCCTGCTAAGCCATCTCACTAGCCCAATCACTTAATTTCTTTAACAAACAGTCTTTGCAGTTAGGGATTGGTAAAGCAAGCATAAGGATCTGAGTTCAGACCCTAGAATCCATTTAAAAAGCAGGACATGGTGCCACGTACCTGAGAAACCAGCTTTACAGGTAACAATGATACACATTTTATGATTGTACATCGCATAATAAATTATTGGTATCAAAAATTTTATACGTTGCATGTGTGTGTGCAGGTATGTACATGTGTGTGAGGGCGTGTTAAAGGGATATTGAAGGTCCCTAATCAAGGAGCCCTGCCCCAGAGGCTGAGGAAGGGGCTTGGTCGGATCTGTGGACTTTGCCTCTATTCATATATATATATATATATATATATGTATATGTATATGTATATATATATGTATATAATGTTATTGTGGCGTGTGGACACCAGGGGGATGTATGGGTGAAATGTAAGTACAAAATAATGGAATTAAGGACGCATACTCCTAAGCACATTGTTCCATTTCCAGTTCCTGGACAGCTGACCCTGCATAAACACATGCATTTTATGAGCACATGTGTCATCTTTAGTCCCTTTGGGAAACCCAGGAAACCAGAAGCAGGCGAAGACTGGGTTTCTTGTGCATGTTTTGGACTAACTAGCAATTGACTCTGCTCAGAGTAAGTGCTCAGAGTTGTTTTCTTTGAATGGCTATTGGCTGAGACTGGAGGCACTGGGGAAATAAATGGCAGCAATGGGGAAACGGCGAGGAGGGGAGAGTTTCGGGATGCTAGGTGGGAAGAGTCTTTCCACAAATATGCATATTCTCTATGTTGGGAGAAGCAGGTGGGATTTTTCTCTAACATGATCCTGAAGTAGGCTGAGCAGTTTTCTCCAGTTAACGTTTTAACTAGCTTGAGATTCCCCAAACTCACACAGGGCAGGCTGGTGCCATTTGACTCTAGAAGCAGCTGTGTTAGGTAGGTGCGGTTGTTCCATTTTTTTGTGTGAGGCAGCTTTGGGTCAGGACTGTATGAGCACTTGTTTACGGAACTCGTCATCGGATGAGAGGTGCAGAGCCCATTGCCAGTGAAGGGCCAAACTCAGTGTAAGCCAGAGTGGGTGTGTCCCATCAGCAGCTTCTACCCCAGATCTTATTCTCCAGACCTAGTACTTTCTTTCAGAAGGGCAGCAGAGGCTTGGTGTATGAGAAGGGAGCTGGAAACAGATTTCACAGGCCTTGTTGAAAAATGTCCCCAGGGCAGCTGGCGAGGCTGAACTGGCTGTGTCTTATGCACTTTTATTTGCTGCCCTCTGTCCACAGCTGGCTCTATTGATTTAGCTTTGGGAAGTCTTTGCCTTGGCTGCCCTCCATACCCCTTGTGTTGATACATCCCGGGAATGTTCGGGTTTATACCACTTTACAACCTTGGCTCTTGAGCCTGATGCGAGCCAGTGCCCCCTGCCTCAGTGCTTACGCTTGTCAAAGGGACAGAAGACAGAGGATTGTGCGGCTCACCTGCTGGTGGCTTCCTCCTGGCCTGCCCTTGGGAAGGAACAGGTCTGCGCAGGCTGTGAAATATCTCGTGAAATGCTAGATATGAGATGCTGTGTTGTATCCTAGTGAGGAAGATGAGTAGAAAAGGAAGAACTGGGAGGCTTCCTCTATTCCTCCTTTAAGTTTTGCACTGTTTTAGGAGACCATCGGACTGAACAAGGGGAGATGCAGACCAGCGTCTCTGCTTGTGGATGAGCTAGAGCAATTGCACGGTCAATATGTGGCCTCTGGCTTATTAACTCATGGCCCTTGTGCTTTCCTGGTACTGGCACCCCACCCATCAGATAGCTGTCCCCTTTTATGAGATAAGTGCCTGGTGGTCAGTGTTCTGATTTTAACTCCAGAGGGTTGACTTTTATCATAGATTAACTGTTTGTATTTCAAAGGACACGGTTGACTGCAATTGCATGAAATGACATTGTTAAGTTTTGTAATGTACAAATGTTAAAATGTAACTATAAAGTGTGCCTTTACAGTGTCTTTTTTTGGAACGATCTTATTTGTGTATTTTATCAGTCTGTTAGGCATTTTTATTATTCCAGTAATCTATCTTCATTATAGAATGATTAGAAAATGCAGATAAGAAAAGAGGAAAAAAAAAAAAAAAAGAAAAAAAAGAAAAAAAATCTCCAAATAAAAGTCCCTTGAGAGAGAAGCTGAGACGTGAAGGACTTTGAACTTAGCAGGAGGGATCCCTTCAATGGTGGATGCGAGCCAGCATTGCCAGCCTCGCTCTGCTCCTCTGTTTCAGACCTAGAAGCTGGTGTGTAAGAGCAAGTCCTGGAGAACCGCCAGGCGGCATTCACTGTGCTGACCTGTGAGCTCCGATGGACTTCAGAAGTCCTCCTGTCAATCTCCCTCCTGAAAGGGCAGATCTAGGATGAAATCTCTTTCCTGTCTCTCTGTCATTCGCTGGCCCCCAGCTCTGCCTAAACCAGCCAGCCGGCCATCCCTGTCTATCCCCCATCCATTCTCGTCCTCTCGTTCATGTTACTCATTCAGTTCTAGTTTGTTGTGTCTCCGCTGAGTACCAGATTGTGTTTGGCTCTGGGAATGCAGTATGAGAAAGACAAGCTCAGCCCTCACAGAGCTTGCCCTAGGCCATGCGGGCTGTGCTCTCTTCTCCGCCCTTTCCTTTCTCTTTGGTTGCTAGTGTTAGAATATCATTCATTCATTTAAACCAGTGTACAAAGTATGAGACTAAAGAAAAGGTTGGAGCCTCCCCCCCTTAAGTTGGGGATCAGGTATCCCAGACTGCCTTTCACTGGAAAGCTGAGAATAAACTTGAACTTGTGATTCCTGCCTTCACCTCCCAAGTGCTAGGATTACAGGCGTGTACCACCACACTGCCTTTGTGTAACACTGGGGGCCTGGCCCATGGCTTCCTGAGTGCACCCTACCGGTGGATGGATCCCAGCTCAGCTGCTCTCCTTTCAGGCTTACCTCCCTTTGCTCCCATGTGTAAGACATCACGAATTGGAGAGTGCAAGTGTTTCTCTCTCCCACTTTGTTCTGGTTTCGAACCCCTCCCATCTACAGCTACCTGTGACTCAATAATTTCAAACGCGGAAGTCGAGGAGGAGGCCTCTTGTGGCTGAGGGAATTCTCAGAATGAGCTTTGACTTTTGTCTGGGTGAGGTTCCTGTGTTATCAGAGAGAGAAGGCCTCATTGTATGTTATTGTTGGATCAAGTTCCACAGTCCTCAGTGCGGCTCTTTGGACAGGGCTGAGTTGAGCTGCCCTCTCAGAAGAATGGAGTGGGACTTAGGGTGGTGTCAAAGGGAGCTCTGTGTCCCAGCCCTGCCCAGGCAGAGGGCAGGACGTCAGCTTCAGGCCAAGACCTGGTGTCAACAACACAGCATTTTTGTGAACATGCCTTTTGTGTTTGTATGTCTGCCCTTCCTCCCCCCTCTTTGTGTCTCCCTCTGGTGTCTAGTCATTTATTAAGGAATTTTGGTGGGAAATTTAGAAAATGCAGTGTTTGAAAACTCCCTTCCTTTTGAACTGTGACACCTGGGCAGATTTGTGAGCTGCAAGGATGGAGACATTTGATCCATAAACTGAGAATGTGTTCCAGGAAACCCGAATTTCCCAACCTTAATCGCTTCCATCACTTTCTGCCACATGGATGGAGCACCTATTCTATTGTTTATCTAATATTTTTTTTCAGTTGGGAGTCTTTGATCTTTTTTCAAAGGATATTCTTGGTTTCCTAAAGAACTAGTCTGATTTTCCCCAACAGAAAGTTCAGTAAAAATTTATTACACAAACTCCATTGTCTGTGTATCACCTCTGGTGACTCCAGACACCACCAGGCCATATAGGTGCTATGCTGGGGGAGACACTGAGTTACAGACTACAGCATCTTGATTCAGCAGATTGCAGGAGGGTCCTGAGATTATATGTACCCCTTCTAGCCCTTCGTTCCTCTCTCTTTCCATTAGTGGCTGTATCAGGCTGGTATGTGAGATGCTTCATGGGGTGTGGCCAGGCAGGGAAAGGAGTCTCCTTGACTGCTCTGTGCTCTGCACTTGTCTGGGCTGACTCTTCCATGTTCTCTACAAGCACCAGCCCCTGAATCAGTACAGGGCAGAAGATCACCATTGAGGGTGCAGAATCACTGTTCAGTGTGTTGTGGACGCAAGTCTCTCCAAATGGGGTGATTTTGCTCCCAGTTCTAGCAAGTGTCACTCTGTGGGGTAGAAAGCAAAAGCCAAGAGGATGGGTTATGGAGATCAACCACCTAGACTTCAGCCCCAGGCCCGTTTCTTTTAGGAAAAGTACCTCTTTTTTCTTTTATCAAGTGTTGTGTGCTCATGAGTCAGTCACTGCTTAAAAGGCTCCAGAAATAGTCTAGTGAGGAAAACAGAAAGTAGGAGGTTGGAGTATATCGTGTGTAAGCAGAACTTCTATGGAACGCTTCACTTAAATGGAAGAAGGAGAAGCTGACATATCACTCGTGGTTCCTGTGAGGTGCAAATGAGCGGTGCGTACAAACCTTGTTAGCACAGTGCCTGACTCACAGCCACTGCTTACTTACTGATGGCTGTTTACTCATGACACCTGTGTGTCTAACATCGCTCCAGGATTGCAAGACAGTCTGAGCATTGCACTCCCGCTTTAGCTGAAGAAGGAACCGGCTGAAGCCTCCTCTCCGTGTTTCTTAGCTGTTAGCAACTGAAACCTCCCAGTCTCTACTAATGGCTCATGGCTTGCAGCCTCCTCACCTCATCACAGGATTCTCAAAACTCCTAGTCATCACTGAGGAGGTATGAGTTTGTTCTCACACTCAGCTGTCCAGTTCAGTTGACAATATCATCTCTGAATGACGTTTCTTGGAAAGAATCTCTTGTGGTAGGGTCCCTTGTCTGCTGCCTCCACCCGGCAGTGTTTCCTCCTTCCTTCCCTTGGAGGGTTGTTTGGGCACACATCCTGACATGACAGTTGCTGCAAGCATTTGTTTAACACAGTTCTTTACAGGAAAAGCCTACCGCAACTGTGGTCTAAAATAGGTTTTCAAGTAAAAGTTCGAGTCCTTGTTTATGGAGAAGTTTAACTGTGTTTTAACTCCGTTTACTTTTTAAAAGAAATGTTCTAGGGGGTTGGAGAGATGGCTCAGTGGTTAAGAGCACTGACTGCTCTTCCAGAGGATCCGAGTTCAATTCCCAACACCCAGATGGCATCTCACAACTGTCTGTAATTCCAGTTTCAGGGGACCCAACACCCATGGCAAAACACCTATGCATGTAAAATAAAAATAAGTAATAAAAAATTAAAAAAATGTTCTATTTATCACAACTGCCTGTAACTCCAGCTGCATGGGGTCTAAGGATATATGCACACATGTGTGCACACACCCTCACACGCGCACACATAGACATACATCTATTATTGGCAGAGGCATTTACTTGCAGGTATTTCTCTTTGCCTTGTAGGTGGTCCCCTTCTCCCAGAGGCTTTACGTCATCTTTTGTGCATAGTCCTGTCTTAATTTCTTTATGATGTGACTGGTCATATTAGAGTAAGGTCTACATACATGACTTCAGTTTGTCTTTATTGCTTCCTTAAAGGCTCTGTTTCCAGATACTGTTATATCATGAGGTACTAGAAATTAGGACATTTGCATGAATTTTGCATAATATGATTGAGTCTATAACAGTGTGTCACAAGAATGCAGCTGTGAACCTCCGACTTTACCCCAGGACTTCGAGTTGCTCCAACCAATCCTCGAGAACAGAAGGGAGGAGTTGGCTGGCTTTGAACTCGGGTGTGGGCACAGAGCTCAATGAAATCTTGCTGGTGATTCAAGGCAGTTGGCTGATCCTCTGGAAGGTGGGCTAGGCTGGAGGCAGGCTGGCAGTTTTATGCACAACCAGCATGTAAGTTTTATTTGCCTGCATGTCTTGGCTACTTCCAGGCAAGACTTGAGGAAGGAGAGTGGTGGTTGTTAGGGGAAGGACTTGCTGACAGTGAAAGTGTGACACTGTCCCCCAGACAAGACTCAGAAATGTGTCAGGAGCTGGAAAAGCCACAGCTAAAGCTTCCTGGCAACCCGTGTCACCCCCCTTCCGGTTCAGTGTACTGCAAGAGGGGCTTGGAGTCTGTTGACTTTGGCTGTGCTGTAGTTTAAGGAGATTGATTGGTTTCCAGTTCCTGTTCTCTCAGGACATTGAGTATTGCGATGACCTGGAAGACTGATCTTTATTCAAATTGGAGGAAGAGTTGGGCTGTTTTGAGGGAGACCTGGCACAGGAAGGGAGCAGACAGCAGCATTCCTCCTGACATGATCTCTGACTTGCATGGCAGGTACTCAGTTGCCTAGAGCCTGGGTACAGCAGGATGAGGTAAGTAAGCGGGCAGGAATTCCCAAGTATTAATGGGGTAGCTTCATGATGCACTGGAGGATGATGGTCAAGGTTGCAGACTGTGGTGTCCCAGTGACTTGGCTAGCACCTGGCTTTGCTTCTCACTTGGGTGAAATTATTTTTAAAAATTGCATTTTGTTACCAGGCATGGTGGTGAATTCTTTTAATCCAAGCACTCCAAGGCAGAACAGATGAATCTTTGTGAGTTTAAGACTAGTTTGGTCTGCATAGTGAGTTCCAGGTCAGCCAGGGATACATAGTGAGACCTTGCCTCCAAAGAAATGTGTTTATTTAGTGTGTGTGTGCATGTATGCATGTGTGTGCATGCATGTGAGCGAGTACACATGTGTGTATACACCAAGCAAACAAAAGTCAGAGCACAACGCACAGAAGCCAATTTTCTCCTTCTACCATGTGGTTCCTGGGGTCTGAACTTAGGTTGCCAGGTTTGGTGGCAAGCAACCTTCCTCACTGAACCACATCATCTTTCGTTTTTTTATTTTTATTTATTTATTATGTATACAATATTCTGTCTGTGTGTATGCCTGCAGGCCAGAAGAGGGCACCAGACCCCATTACAGATGGTTGTGAGCCACCATATGGTTGCTGGGAATTGAACTCAGGACCTTTGGAAGAGCAGGCAATGCTCTAAACTCTGAGCCATCTCTCCAGCCCTCATTTTTTTTAAAATTTGAATGAAAATCATATTGGGATGCTGTGGAAATCCAGTGAGGTAGTACTTGTCGCACCCTTTATCAATGCGCTGCAGTTGGTAGCTCTGCCCTTATTACCAGCCCTCTGCTTTTGTCCTCAGGGTCTTTGCACAGGTCCTGGGATACTTTTGTCACTTCTTTTCACTGCTGGCCTTTCAGGGGTTATCTTCCTCAAGCTAGTGTTCCTGGTCAACTGGTCCCAGTTTTCTTACGACCCTGATTCTTTTCTGTTATAGCATGGAACTGGGTGTTATCAGGTGTACACTTACTTGGGTAAGGGTTAGTTGACATTTATCTGTTTCGTTTCTATTGCTATGATGATGAAATATCCTGACAAAAAACCAATTTAGAGAATAAAGGGGTCTATTTCAGTTTACAATTCCAGATTACAGTTCTCTTCACTGTGGAGAAGTTACGGCAGGAACTTTACACGGCCAGTCACATCCAGTGTCCTGAGAAGAGAACTGAACAAGTATATTCACTTGTATGCTTGTTTGTGCTCAGTTTGATTAGTCATACAGTTCAGCATCCCCTGCCTAGGGTACAGCACCACCCGCAGTAGCCTTGCTCTCTCCACATCAATCCCCTCCAGATATGCTCATAGGTCAGCCCAATGTAAAGGATCCCGTACGTTGAGTTTAGATTATTTCAAGTTGATAACTGAAACTAATCACCATACCCAGGAAGGTGGAAATATGCTTTTTTGGTGGTTCCCCAGCATAGTGCTGAGCACATTATAGCAGCACCATGGTGCACAGCATATGCTGGGTATGTGTGTGTGCTGAGTACATGGATATTGTTTAGGGAAATGGTGCATCAGGTACAGTGGAGAGTGTAGAGGTAAAGCTCACCCAGTCTGCACCACTAGGGATTTGCCACTCTCTAATAGAACACAGATAAAATAGTACCTTAAGAGCAGTAAGTGAATGAAGCCGAAGCTTGCATGCAGATAGAGTCATTCTCTACTGTGGGAGAAGCATAGGTATCTTGTAGACAATGCTTTCCCTGTATCTCCTGGGACACCGGAGTGTGTGTGTGTGTGTCTGCTTTGAAGACATGGGAGGAAAAGGCATGCAGATTAGAAGGAACTATGTGACAAGGTCTTGGAAAGTTCATCGAGCTGCCAGGGAAAGGGGAATCATGTGATTTGGCTGGGGCCCAGGAGGCGTGCAGGGAAGTGGTGGGTAGGAAGTTAGAATGTACGTCAGAGCCAGGTGGTGGCAGCTCTCCAGTGTCAGACAGGGTACTTGGGTCAGCTTGTAGGAACAGGGGCATAGGTTTGTCTTGAGCAACTCAATGATGCGAATCTGCCCTGCGTTCCAGAGAATGATGCATGAAGACAGACCAGGCAGTATGGGAAGAGGAGGGGTTCAGTGGGATCCTAGGAGAGGCTGTATAGTAAGAGAGGAGAAAACACTGATGGAACTTGGAGGGAGTCAGAGAGGATGATGGGATTTTGCATCTCTGGCACTCAAGAACAGGAAAGGGCCCAGCATGGTGCTTGGCAAGTGCAGGAAGTTCACTGGATGTCAGTTCTCTTTTCTGTGCAGAAATGAGTTCAGGTGGGCGGGGAGGCATTGGGATGGAGGTGCCTGCTGCACAGCGCTCAGGTGCTGTGGCTCAGCAGGCGGCTGGAAGAATAGGAGTTGCCAAGGGTAGTGAATGCCACTTTTCTAGAGTCATTGTTGGAACCTGGGACTGAGAGTGGGAAGGACAAGGTGGGTGGTGGTGGTGGGGATGTCTTCCTTTGAGATAAGATAATGGTGAAGGGAGCCAAGTGAAGTGGGCAGTACAGGGTTGTGGGGAGCCACTGAGAGAATAGTGCTATGAGAGCCTTGGTTCTTGAACGTGCCCCTGGATGGGCATGGATCTTGGGCTGGACTGCCATGTCATCCTGGCATTTTTCTTACTCCTGTTTCCTGACCCTGACTGCTTTCTCAGCCCCAGGTAGCTCCAGGTAGTGCTGCCTCTCAAGAGGTGGTGTGGGCAAAGGAATCCACTATGAGTGCTTGCCTCAGCACTGACCAAGATTTTAATTTCATTTCTGCCTGTCACTGTTCACCACCATGGCGGAAATAGTGACAGCTAGATGGGTGAGCATTATTCTGTCAGGGTCAGCTAGCTGAACTGATACTGAAAGGCTCAGGTGCCTTGTGTAAAACTTCCTGACAAGGCTAGGGATCTGTTTGAACTCAGGGGCCAGCGGTTAAAAGTTTCCTGTGAACTTTGACAGGTTAATTGTTTGCTCTAGGCTTCCGGATTTAGCAGAGGATCCCAGGGATTACAAAACAGGTTCTGAGGCTGTGGTTAAGGTTTGCTTTCTCTTTCTTAGTACATCTTCTTATAGTCCCAGTCCCCCAAAGTGGTTTCTCTTTTCCAGCATTTGTTAGGACTTATGATAGCTTGGCCCTTGTCAGACTCAGTTCTGTCTGGCCTGGGAGGGAGCCTTCTCTTCTACCTGATGTGGGACCACAGATGTGGGGACATATACCAAGTACTGTTTAAAATTCAGACTCTCTAATTTAGTCTCTTGTCTGTGATCTGGGCTCACGCCAGCTCCACAAACCCTTGTTCTAGGCAGCCACGACATGTCTTGTCAGGGTGACACAGCATCTCAGCCCTGCACACCTTTCTCCTTGGTGCTGTGCCCATGGGTGTGGTGCTGCTGGCTGGAGTCGTGAACTTGTCCAGGAGGCAGGTGGCTCCTCGCTGTTGAACAGATACTCTTTTGGTGACTGCCCTTTCGTATGCCTATTCGTTTGAAAATGGGACTTCAGTGTGTAGTCTGCACTGCAGTGTGGTACATGTTGACCTTCAATCTGGCATGATTCACCTGTTGCGGCCTCTTGAGTGTCAGGATTGAAGATGAGAATGATAATGTTGGGCTCAGTGGCTACACCTTATGCCGTCACACAGACATTAGGTTTCCCGGAGGTTTTTTTTTATAATTGTCTTTGACTAGTAAGGCACAGTCTCATGATGCTTGAGAGCTCAAACTCCAGAGTTTGTATCATCTGTTTCTTAGCTATGCCACCATCCACCATGGCAGTCACTTAAAATATTTGAGTCTTAGTCTCCTCATGTGTAAATAAAGTAACCACATTTGAGCTTCTTGGAATATGAAATGCAGTCATTTATTGACAAGGTATCTGTTAGCTGTATTTGCCACCATTCTGACTCTTTCTGCCCATTCTCAGGAGGGAGGAACTTCAGGTAGCCTTGAGTCAGCTCATCTTTCTGCTACCTCTCCCCTGGAGTAGTGTGGAGAAACTCTCATTAGAATCCCCTTTCCCTGCCCTGTTAAAGCTTCATACTCTCAGGGTATGTCTAGGAAGGACACCCATCTTGGTCCCAAGTGTCCTTTAACTTCACTTGCTCATCTGTGGTCCCAAACTGAACATCACAATAAGTAGTAGTTAGGGGTGATTTGGTTTCAAGGAGCTGTTTGATCTCAAACTACCCAAAGCCAGAGGCAAAGAATGGAATACTGGGCTATCTCTCCTTCATCACAAAAGACAGGAAGCACCCTGGTCTAGAACCAGGAGTCAGACAGCCAGGACCTCAGATTGTTGATACTTTCTTCCTGGTGCTCTGCTCTCTCCACCTGGTCTATAGTGAACTAGCCTCATCTGCTTCAGTCTATGCATATGGCAGAAAGAGACCCAGAAAGCGCTCAGTTTGTGTGGTCATGTCAATCAGCAAGCTCTTGTGTGCCCTAATGACAAATTATTTGAAGAGAAGCAGACTTCCTAGGCTAGGTCGGCTGTCTGCTCTGCTCCATATAGTGAGATGCTTGGGCAGAGGGCGAATGAGCAGACAGATCCAGATATCTGGACAGGCTGACATCTCTACCAGTGGCACAGTTCTTATCTTTTCTATAGCCTGCTCTATCAGGTGTATGTAGACAGAGGACTTAAAGAACTCTTCTGGAGTTCTTTAGAATAGCCACCCCTCCATCCTATGTCATAAGTGCCATGGTTCCAGATATATTAATGACACACCGAGTCCTTAAGAGGGGAGTACTCTGATATGGGTGGTGTGGTGATAGTGTTTTGTATTGATAATTACAGCATTTATTTAGGAGACAAACTAAGGATCAAATCCAGTTTCACATCTATTAAATATGAAATTTGTTTTCATAATACATGTAAGGAAAATGAGTTTATTAAAAAATTTGTTGTAACAGAAAAGGTAGATTGTAGTGGATTGAATTTGGGAAGTGCTTAGACTGGTGGACTTCAGTAAGTTAATGGGGAAATTTCCTGTCTGGGAAGCCCTTGAAACTGTGGGTAGCATCTTTCATGTAATTACTTGTTTGCCTGTATTTTTCTTCCTTGGGTTGAATAGATATGTCTTTGCTTTAGCATTTTGATGTGTGTTGGAACTTTCTGGAACACTTTATTAAAAAATCGCAGTTTCCTTCCTGAGGAATTTCGATTTGGCATTTGAAATGGTAGCCTTGAACATGCACGTCAGAAGCATGTGGGTGACGGACAGGCCATTCTTGTACCTCATGTTGAGGAGCATTGCTTAATTCAAAGACCTGAGTGTTGAGAATCCAATTCTGACCCATTCCAACATCCTTAGGATATTTTTGGATCCTGATAAGATGTTCTTGTCAAGAGCTTGGACGGAATGTTGCCAGATAAATTTGGATTACAAACTATTAAGCGATTCTTATTAAGGTGGTTCTCTTTTCTCTGAACAGCTGTATTGTGTTTGGGTGTGTTCTTTTTTGTCCAGCATGTTAAACAACAACAACGTGCGATTTGAGAGCTGAAGGCTTGGATAATCTTAAATTTGGCATTAGAGAAAAACATGCCTGGCCACAGTGACTGTTAAAAGCAGTCAGAGTGAGGTAGAGAAATGGCTTGTTGGTTAAGAGCACTGGCTGCTCTTTCAGAGAGGATCTGGGTTTGATTCTCAGGATGGCTCACCACCATTGCTAATCCAGGGGACCTGACACCCTCTTTTGGACCTTGTAGGCATGGCATACACACGCTACAGGCAAAGCACCTATACACATGAAATGAATATCTTTTTAAAAAGGCAGCCAGTGGGCAACAGTGGAAGCCACGGGTATGGTTCTCAGACAGCAGGCATTATATCTGCATAGCAGTAGAACAGACAGGTTTAGGCTTGGCCCTGCAATTCAGAAATGAAAAAAACCTTTTCTTCTAAATGGCTCTTGGTGGGCTTCATGTTCATAATGGTGTAATGATAAAAGCATATTGATAACTAGACATTTTGAAGTCATTTTATGCCAGTTACAACATGTATGCATTTTCACCACCACCTTCCCAGAAACTATGAAAGTCTGCTCATAACAGAACCCTTAAGCGTAACTAACATGAGAGTTGACAGAGCTGTCATGGCTAGTCTTCTGCCCTTAGGTCTAGGCTAGACTGTATGTTTTCCTGGAAGGCTGTGCCAAGACATGGTGGGTTTGAGCAGCCTCTGTCTGATTCGGACAGCCAGGATGTTGTTAATAAGAAAGGAAGAAGATTCCTTGTGATAGAGTTCAAGCCAAAATGAGAGGACTGTGTGCTGAAGCCAGATTTCAGAGTCCTGTATTGTGTTGCTCTCTGACCATATAGCCCCTCTCCATGTTTAAGGGGTTCCCTATGTTACTATGGGCCAAAAGTAAGAGGGTGAATCGCCTACACACTTGTCAGAGCAGTCAAAGGCACGTGTCCTTCCAGGCTGCTTAAGGTAGAGCTCACCAGTATGGAATTTATGCTTCTTCAGTGTATCCTTCAGTGACCTGTATGTAGTAGAGTTGGAAATTTCTTGTGTCTGAACCCACACCTGCAAATCCATTTTTTTTTCAGGGTCGGGGGCGGGGGAATTTAGTCCTTGGTTTCTACTCTAATCCTGGAGCCATCTGTAACCCTGAATAGTTGCCTCATGAGAAGAGAATGTTCCATCAATGGACTATGGCTGGATGGTCAGGGTTTCTTTGCTTTCTAAAGCTTGGTTCTTGATCCAGCAGCATCAGCACCACCTGGGGATTTGTTAGAAATGTAGTCATGGGCTCCATCTGGTCCTCATAGGATTGGAGGTTTACCAAGATACCCAGGTGATTTGCCTGAACATTAAAATATACTTGTTCTGATTAACTCTGCCCATCTGGAGCATAAGTTTCCAAAGCATCTCTGTGTTAAGACAAATTTTAAATAAAAGTCATATTTCTTCATAGCTCTATTTAGAAAATAGGGTGCTTCTATTGGTGCTTAGCTGATCATAAATTGAGTCATATCTAGATAAAGGGATTTTGACCTACACTAGTTAGCTATTAGGTTAACCATACACTGGCAACTGATCTAACCCTTTGAGAGAAATAAAAAGCTGGAGGCGATAAAATATTATCTGTCAAACACACCCTACTCCCCCTTGCCCAGTAAAGCATTCCATTTAGTTTCATTTGATGTAAATGATGGCTGTGACTCCTCAGCTTATTGTGGTTATCTTGGAGAGGCCTTTGCTGGTCTTTTATCTCCCTCTTCTTGTCTTTTGGCCAGAGTTGGCTCATGCTTCATTGCGTTGCACTAACTTTTTGATGAATTGTCAACAATAGGGCCGTTTAGTCTTCCATTTACCCAGAGAGCTGCTTGATGACTCATCCTCACAGTTAATAAATGCAGTCAGCTGGATGCTCATGCACTTCAGTCTTTGTGATTGTATGTTTTCTGGCTGCGTACACACAGACTCTGTTCCTCTCTGATGGGGTAGGCTGCTTTCATTTTAGTTTGTATGGATCTGACAGCTCCTTTAGCTAGTGCTTAACTTTAACCCATTTTTAGACATTAACGCTCTGTGGGTGAAAACTCTGCAGGGTTGAATCTCAGTGTAAGACTGATGAAGGGAGCACATATAATGTAGTACTTCACACACACACACACACACACACACACGCACACGAGAGAGAGGAAGACAGAGACTTACTTGACCCATGCCCCCCCCCTCTCTCATCTATCTATCTATTGGTGGCTATAGTTATCTGTAATCCTAGGCACTCACATCATGCACATTCATACACATAAAATAAATATAAAAAGTAATATAAAGGAATACATGTAAAACTCGAGAAAAAAGATGTTTTGAAAAGCTTTTGTTGTGGAGGTGTTTACATGACTAGATTCATACTTTAAATTCATTCTAAATTACAATTTAGGCATTTGTACCATTTTGTTGTATATATGCTCAGTATTAGTCCGCATCCTTAGGGGCCACATTGGTTATATGGACACGTCGCCCCCAGTTTAGGGCTTGTTGCACACCTAACCTCCAGAATGGTGCTCAGCACATGGGAGAAGTGAGTACTTGCTGAATGAGTAAGTCACACAGGGACCAGCAAGGGAACTGGCTCACCGCTGAGCTCTCATTTGATTGAAGTGTTGATGATACTGGCAGGGACAGCTGTCGCTTTTTGAGATAAGCACTGTGCTTAGCTCTTGACATTCTGTTGTTTAATTTTCTCGGTGACCTTATGGAGCAGGTGGTGTCAGCCCTCACAGTTTACATTTGAGCAAACTTAGAAAGTAACTTCACTAGTGCCGTTCAACTGGCGAAGGTGGAGCTAAGCATTTAATCCTTGGTTAGGTGATTTTAGTGCCCGTGCTAAACACAGCAGCATTTCGTTCTCCTCAGGCTATGGCACTGACCTTCAGGAAGCATGGGATATTTGGGGCCATGCAGAAGCCCCTCCCTTCTGGGTGTTTCTCTTCTTCTGGCTGGTTACACTCCTAGTTCTTTCCAGTGTCTACCTCAAGGTCTGGCTGCAGGGACTTCAAGGTCTGGCTGTGGCCTTAGACATTGCTCTCTTTGTATTGGGAGCAAACTGAGTCACCTTGCCATAATCAGTATTAGTAAACTGATTTCAGAGCATTGGTCATAAATAAGGAGGGAGAGAGGGAGAATGTGTGTGAGGCTGCGGGTAGGGGGGCGGAATCCTGTTTCCCTCTATAAGACCAGAACTGAGAGTTTTATTTGAAACATTATTTTAGATTATTTTAAAAATTGGTGTTCTGCTGTCTTATTGTAATCGGGCTGTCACAGTGTGCATGTTCGCACGCATTTGACAGTAGTAATTGCTTGTGACAGCTCCTTGCTTGCTGGTGGTTATTTAAAGGGAGTCTTGCCTTAGGTTTCATCTCGCCACTGCTTTTGGCAAAATGACTTGTTCTTTCTTAAAGCCTGCCTTGCCGGAGTCTTATCTGAAAATGGGCACCTTCTTTGTAACCCTGAAAAGGACTTTTCTATTTGTAGTTTATACAGAACGTGCATGCATGTGTGTGTACACGCGCACGCGTGTGTGTGTGCTGTAAATAGGGAGTATGTCACATAATTTCCTTTCATCTTGTGCTGGGTGTGACTCACACATGTTTTGGGACAGAATCCATGATTAGTTCCATGTCATATTTTTTGTTTGTGAAATATTGTAGGCCTTTTGAAGTGGGTTTTGGTGTATGCCTCCCCTCTGGGTCTTTCATAGCCGTGTCCTGGGATGTTTGTCAGCGGGTTCCTGGGGTACATGTCATTGCTTGTTGAACAGAGCTCTGTCTGCTTATTAGTCCTTATGTTTGCCAAAATGGGAGATTTTGGGAAATCCTCAGGTTTCTGAGCCCAGGATAGTAGTATCTCAAGATGTCCCCTCTCAAGCAGGTCACCTGTACTCTGGCAGGACAGAGTGGGAAGTGTGGGGGAACTGAGGTCCTAGTACCCGCTGATGTAGCTGACAGCCTACGTTGCTGCAGCTCTCACAGCAGCAGCTGTGAAAAGCCCCAGAGCATGTGTCCTGGTAGGGGGAGCCGGACAGGTGATTCCTTAAATTACTCCCATGTGCAGCTTCTGGCCTCTGGTGCTAGAAAGTGTGGAGTCAGTGAGATTAGAAGGAAGCTGGTTACACAGTCAGGGGATGGAGGGGAGGCTATTGACTCCCACTGCCATCATGTAGAGACACCATGGTAAGTGGTCATCATTACAACGCCTTGGTGGAACCGCAGGTCACATAAACACGGATGATCCAAGAACAACACACTGATTGCAATGGGATTTCAGAGGTCCTGTTAACTACCATAGCGCCTATAGTGTACCAGGAAGGTATAGGTGTTTAAGGAACTTCCTTTATTTATTTAAATTTTGAGACATGGCCTCATGTATCCCAGGCTAGCTTCAAAATCTGAATGTCACCAAGGATGATTTTGAACTACCGAACCTCCTGCCTCTTACCTCATGACTATAGAGATTACATATGTTCTCCACCACGCTTGGTTTATGTTCTGGATATCAAACTCAGGTCTTTCTGTGTGCTAGGCAAGCGCTGCTTTTTCTGATCTGCATCCCCAGCCCACAGGAACCATATTTTATGAGTTGGGGGCGAGTCTGTAATATGTTAACTATTTCCTGAGGGTGGTATGCCCACTGCTACTGCAGACAGAGATTGACTTTACTGGTAAATAGTGGAAGCAGGCTCCTTTCTTTATAACTCTGTGTCTCCTGTAAGTGAAGTCTGCGTTCCAAAATTCCCTCTAAGAAGAAGACACACCTGTCCTCTGCAGCAAGCTTGGAAGTGGGCTCAGCTTGGTAAAGTAGTGCCGAAAAACACTACCCGGTGCGTGCAAGCGACTTTGGGAAATACAGCTCCGCCTCCTAAGGATTTAAGCCTATTAACATGGGATTGCTTCCAACAGTATCCAGACATGGCATCTACTGATTCTTACTTTTACATCTAGCTGTTGACTAAGGAAGGACTTGTTCTTTGAGGGGGAGGCTAGTCACAGCCCCTTCTGAGGGAGGTGGGCATGGCCTGGTGATGGACACATAGAGATTTCCAGGGCTGGTTACTTCTCATTGCCCTGCCCAGGAAGAGGCCTATGTCAGTAGCGTCTCCCTGGAGACTGCCTGGCCTTTACAAAAGGAGCACTGGCTCCTTTGATTTAACTTTTTCCCCTTTCCACAGGCTACCAAAAGTACAAAAAAAATGCTTATTTCTCTATTGTACATCCTCCCAGGACATTGAGGATTTTTTATTTTTTAAATAAAGCTAAATTGCCCACAGAGACTAAAGGATAAGGTAAGGATAAGGTGAGAAGTAGCTAGGGGGCTACTCCTAAGAGATGTTCTGAAAGGCCTCTCTGTCCAGATAAATTCCAGAGTGGAGAGGAGGAAACTTCTCCGAGCCAGGAGGTGTCTGTTATCTGTGTCCTTGGTAGGACCAGTGCTCATACACAGTTAAGTCTGCTGGTGACAATGTTGTGTCCTCCTGCCTTCTGCTGTGTTGGTCCTTGAGGGATTCTGTACATGACTCATACCCCGTGACTGTGGGGAGACGGTCGAGAACAGCCAGAAGAGCTAGGTCCATTATGGAATTGCTAGCCAGAAGCTAGAATACTCTCACAGGGTCTTAAGTCGAGTGAGACGATACTGAATTTAGGGATTAATTCAACAGAAGGGGAGTGTGATATTTGTTGAATTTGTGTTTCATGCATTTGACAGGTCAATAGATTATTTTCTGTTGTTGGAGAACATGTTGCTGCATCCTTGGTCAAATTTTTAGAAAATTGAATGTTGGCAATGAGGTTGTCCTGGGGTAGCAAGGTCTACCTCATCTAGGAGATGAGTGTACAACCATTAACTCAGTCAGCTCTTACCACAGTTCCACTGCATAGGAATAACTACCGTGCCACTGGCAGAGCGGGGGATGGAAATGTAAGAGAAGAGCCATTTGTTTAGAGTCGCACAGAGGCATTCCTTTGTTGACTAGCAATGTCCCAAGTGTTCACTGTACCTAGGCACCGGGCTGTCCTAGTGAGCGGGACACTCCAGACTTCTTCAGGATGATCTGACTTCACACCATGTTTGTTCTTAGAGAATTTTGGCAGTGGGATGGACAGGGCTTCCTGGAGACCCTGTTGTGTGCTGTTCCTTTGAGTCTCTGGCCGCACCCCTGGGTATGATGTAGCCCCTAAACTAAACCATCCCTAGTCCTCTCAGCTTTGCTTCACCAGCACCTCTGTCCCCTGTGACTGCAATTGTCAAGACCTGAAAAAATTTGGAGTAATGTTGGGCATGCACTTGCTTTTTACAAACAGAGGAGGCTGCATCAGGAGCTGCTCTTCTCCCTGACTCTGGCCTCTGCCTACGTGCCCTTTGCTGTACGGTATCATAGAATCTGTGCGCTTTCATGTCTCATCTTATTCCTCTGCATATCAGCTGCCATCTCACCTGTGATCTCTGAACTTCTTGCTAAGTGTCTCGCTTCACTTTCATCTGCCGAGAGCAAGGAAACAACAGATTCTGGAGTTTTGTACTGCTTTCTGTTTTATGAAAAGTGGGAAGTTGCTGGGTAAAATCTGAGAAAGGAGTGTCCATGGCTTTGTCTCAACAACTGATGTAGCTAGCTGCCATTGTTGGTTGTGTGGTATGTCCTATGTCCTGTGTCATGGTTTGATGACCACCCTGTCTTCTGCCGAGGGACTGTGAGCTCAGGTGCTACTATCCAATATACATAGGTTCAGTGTTGTGTGGACTACCTATTAGCTTGGATCTAAATTAGCTTCACATCCTTGACCTCAAGTTTTCTTACCAAGGTAAGAAAGGTGCCTTCTGCACATGATCTTAATTGTTGATGGTGATAGTGCAAGGCTGTGCTTGGAACCCTGTGCATGTGTGCATTTTGTGGGGTTGGTGTAGAGGTCAGGCTGCATGACCTAAACAACACTGATAGTGTTTAGGTGGCCATGTTGAGTAGAGGATAATAACTTGGGCTCTATAGCCAGGGATCCTGGAGTCCAGGACCTCATTCACCAGCTGGGTAATGATAAAAAGAGAACAAATATAACTATCATGGCACTAGAGTTAATGTGGAAGTTCATTCTTAGTTATGCAGCACCTTTTGGGAGACATATGTTTAGAAGATACTTCAGTTTTCTCATCTCCGAAACAGGGATGATAATGGGACCAGGTGAGGGCTACATCTGCAAATGTACACAAGAATTCTAGGAGTTCCTGGCACATGTTAATGTTCCATCATGCCAGCTCTCCGTAGCTAACAACTCCTTTAGCATTTAGGAAGTGGTATGGATATTTGTTCTTTAAATGCTGTCATTTACTTCACGCTGTGGGCCTTCTTGTCTAGGCATATCAGATTTCACAATTACTTTTCCCAGTGTCTGTTCCCTTCCCCTCTCCTTGTCTATCAAAGCCAGAAGTAGGACCAGTAGATGGTTTACTCTGGAGAAAGCTACATACTGTGTTGCAAGGGTCTAGGTTCTTTGTTTTGTGAGGTGATCAGTATCCCAAGGGTGAGATAGCCCCTTACTTGGTGCTCAGCCTGGAACGCCCTTGCCTGTTAAAACCAAAGGTACTTGGAAGTAGAGGGAAGGGAGCAGTAATTAGAATATGTTGTATGAAAAAAAATTACTTTCAGTGAAAGAAAAAATCAAAAGTGTCTGTGTGAGTCTCTATTCTTTTTTTACAGAAAAACCTTTTTGAGGTCTATTCCTACCCTTTGTCCTCTTCTACATTTACACACATAATTTTCCTTGCCATGTGTATCATGAAATGAGGTATTATGAACTGACAATTTTACATCCAATAAGTAGATGATGAAATAGGATTCTTTTTGGTCAATTCTGAGATGGTTGGAAATAATGGAATGAAAGGGAAAATATTGAAAAACAAGTTAAGAAATATATGATTCTCCCCTAAAGGCTTTTGTCTTCGTATGGAATCATTTCCCTTTTTCTGTTAACTAAACTAAAATGCTCTATCTTTGTAAGAATCTAAGAGGGAAGATTTTTGTCCTCTTGAAGTATCAATCATAATGATTGGTAGTTACTGAGAGATTAGTTTGGTTTTGCAAGAGCCTTTTATGTGAGCGACTGTTTCTGTATTTGGGGGACCTGGAACAACCCCCTGGAACTCTCAGGAAGAGCTGCTACCATGGCGTTTGTTGAGTCGTCCAGGTCTCTGGCTTCTGCCTCCCCCAGGAAGATGTGGACAAGTTTGCTCGTTGATTATTACAAGTCTCACAGGCCTACCCTTGTCCTTGTTCAGAACAGCTAGAATGGCTACATGTGGGTTTCACCTTCGGAATGTTGTGTACCTGATCTTTTTTTAAAATTTGTTTATTATGTATATAATGTTCTGCCCGCATTTATACCTTCAGGCCAGAAGAAGGTATCAGATGTCATTATAAATGGCTGTAAACCACCATGTGGTTGGTGGGAATTGAACTCAGGACCTCTCTGGAAGAGCAGCCAGTGCTCTTAACCTCTGATCCGCCTCTCTAGCACTGTGTACTTGATCTTTACTGCTAATGTTCCTGGAAGGTGGTTGCTGTACTTCAGAAGAGAGGCCTGGTTTGGCTCTCTAGGCCAGCGAGTGCTAGTTGGGTCTGTGCTTGTGCTGAGTCAGGGGTGCTAAGAGGAGGAGGAGGAGTCTCTGAGGCTCCTGGGACCTACTGTCCTCTAGGTATCTGGGGTTGAAGGTTGGTAGGAAAGAGAAAAGGCCATATTCCACTCTTTTGCCTGCAGAGACTCTACTGGAATGACTTGGGCAGATCATTTGTAGCCTTTGATATGGTTATTAATCCTACCTATTTGTCCAAGAAAGCCCAGTTTGAATATGACCACACCGTGTATAGATCACATGAGTTTCTTTGATGCCTTGGTTAATGAGTGACCACCAGCATCCTGTTTAAGGCTGCCTACTCGATCACCTACCTGAGTCAAAAGAAAGGATGGCTCTGTGGAACCATTGCAATTGCCACCTTCATTCATCTAAAACCACTACAGGCCTGCAGAGCAGAGGGCATTTGAGATTGCCACCCACTGCTGATAGAGGAACCCTCTGATTTAATTGGTATAAACTTGTTTGCCACAGAGGATTAGAAGAACAATGCAAAAAACCTTCAAGGTTAATTGGCTAACTTCAGATGTGATGATTAGAAAGAGTGCAAAATCTAGAAGAAGTAAATGATGAATTTCCTCATGTCACCTGTCCAAGGAGGCCATGGTGACTGTAAGAGCCAGTGTCCTTGTGTGTCTGGCTGTCCACCGGCCCTTGTTGTCTGCTGTACTGGCTTAGCCTTTTCAGTTCTTGACTACCGTGGTTTTCTTCTCGTCTCTTAGAGGACAAGCCAAGTCAGAGCATTGTTCTAACCTCCTCAGCTAGGATGTCTAGAGGCATGGCTAAGGATTGGATTTATATATTTGTTATCCTGGGGATGGTTAAAGTGTATGTTTTTGATCTGATGAGAATGGGAGGAAAGGTAATTGGTCTGAGGAAATACTGGTTCAGGGTGAATCTTTCCAAGCCTGTGTGAGTTAAGTCATTTCCCTAGAACGTTGGCTAAGCCTCTGGAACATAGCACGTGGGGATGCCATTCATGTTCAATAAATGTCAAGTAGTATTCACAGATTTATGGGTTTGTAAAGCCAAAGGAACTGCTGTTATTAGGGTTTGTTGCAAGCTCAGGATTGCTAACATTTTTTCCTGAACATTTCTAATGAAATAGCTCATCACTATCAAGTATGGTTTAAATAGCTGGCTGAGAAAAATGGGTGATTTATATGTCTTTTGGTTAGTGCAATTATGAGTGACAGTGGCAATGATTAAGAATAATTTTATGCTGATAATGAATTGTGGTAGAGGGTGGGAAGAGTGAGTGAAGGATTTCTAATGCTCAAGTCTTTCCTTTTCATGTTACTACCCCACATTTGCTATATCACTTGGAGTATGCCACAGGAGCTGTTCTGATAGGTTAGAGCTGTGATGACCTCTGAGTGAAGGCTTGAGTGTTTAATGATCATGTGAGCTCAGATTCTTTAGTCACTGCAGCTGTGCAGGTGAATAAGAAATATCAGCCTTCAAAAGATGTTATCTCTGGCATCCTTTGGCACTGGGACTAATTGATGAGGCTAATGTGGTTTTGTGTTTTTCTTCTGATCAATTTTTGTAGAAGGCAAAGAGAAGTGTGTGTGTGTGTGTGTGTGTGTGTGTGTGTGTGTGTCAGGGTGGGGAGTAGTGTGTGTGTGGGTAGATAGAGAGGGAGAGAGAATGAATGTGAACCTACTGGGAGTTGAGTCTATTGGCTATGATGAATCCTTTAGCCACTGTGGCTGGTCACCCATCCAGGCTTTTCCACACTTCACCCCTCCCAGGTTGTATCATTTTCCTTGCTGATTCCACATACACATCTGCTTTCATATCTTCATAGCTACATCAAAATATATATGAGAGACGACTTTTTTTTTTAACCCACAGGCAGATATGACCTTGTAGATGTGTTCCTTTCATTGCCATCTTTTTCAGAGAATGCTCTGGGTACGTGTTGGGTATCATGAGGGGTAAAGCAATGATCCCTATACAGTTCTTCTCATGAT
This sequence comes from Dicrostonyx torquatus, assembly GCA_028555095.1. Taxonomy (NCBI): domain Eukaryota; kingdom Metazoa; phylum Chordata; class Mammalia; order Rodentia; family Cricetidae; genus Dicrostonyx; species Dicrostonyx torquatus. The sequence continues at coordinate 2,139,384 of JAQHUG010000149.1, forward strand.
GCTGGGCACACACAGGCACTCAGCCAGTCAGTGTCTGTCTCTCTGGTACTTTGCTATTTCTTGGTTTGCTGTTCCCACCTAGTTGAAGTAGTTTTCTTGCATATCCCATTGACCATATAGGTACCCAAAGCAAATGTTAAACTGTGTGATGTTGTTGGACCCCAAGATGGTACTGAACACTGTTCTGGAACCCGATACTGCATTATCTTGTTGACTCTCTCCCTGTTTTGAACTTCAGCACTATCTTTGCCTCTCTGTTCTGTCCCCTTCATCCAGTCTGTTGAAGTTTCCTATGGATTGAACCTTCCTGATGGCCCAGGTATGTACTCTCTCTGGCTTCTGTCTGAAACTGGCATCAGAGCTGTTCCTACTTTTGCCACCTACGTAACAGTTTGCTGACTCTTTCAGTGGCTTCTAACAGTGGTTCTTACCACCTGGTTTCTCCATCTGGATCTTCACTCACTGCTTCCTCATTAATCTTCCCAAAGCATGGGTCTGGGTAAATCATAGCCATCTCTATATCCTTTCTTATCTTTGTGTCGTTCATGAAAATAGGAAGATCCAGTCAGACTTCCATTGAACTTGGGGTGCCCTAATGGTTGACATGGAAGATGTCACGGGAGAGGTCATTGCTCTGATAGCCAGCAATAATAGTCTATTTTAAATGTCAACTTGGCGATCCACAATTAAGGCCAACATGGGCTCTCTTTATATCCATATGTAGGAACCCTATCCCTTTGTGTGACTAGAGGTAAGTGAGATTGACTAAGGTCGTATGCCATATTAGGATTAGTGTCTTTTAAGGAGAGATACATGAGAGCTCCATTTCTCCCTTGAATGTACAAAGGTAAGTCCTATGAGTACATAATAGGAAGATGCCCCCTGCAAGCCAGGAAAAATGGGGTACTTTCTTATCTGACTCTCAGCCTTCAGTATAGTGGGAAGGAGTGCTCTCTTGTGTAAGTCTTCTAGTTTATGGCATCATGTCATGGCTTCCCAGCCTGACTAACACAAATAACAGCTACTTACTTTGGGTCTTTTGTGCACTAGTCTAGGGACACCTAGGGGGACATGGCATCCCTAGCACTGTAGTTAAGTAAGCCTTCTGATCCTCACCCTGATCCAATAACTTTCTGTCGAAATATAAGGGAAATAACTCATCACATAGAGGGAAAGAAGTAGAAAGAATATCTCTTATGCTAAATATTTGCAGTGTTTCAGATTTTGGAATATTTGCATACAGATAAATAACTCTCTTGATGATGGGAACCAAGTTGAAACATGAAGTTTATTTATTATCCCCATATACCTTTCATTTATAGCTTAAAGATAATTTTATATAACATTTTTGTGCATTAAATGAAGTTTCATGGTCCAGAATTTTCTGCTTGTAGAATCATAATTCAAAAATATTTGGACTTTAGATTTTCAGATTGGAAATGGCAAACCAATATGTAGCTAAAATGATGAGTTTTAGCAAGGAATTTTAGGTAATGATTGAAGTTAGGGATACAGAAAGAAAAATGAGGTATGTTTATTACTTTCATTTTAACATGTTTGTTTTTAGGCTTTTCCTTTTTCTGACTGTAAAAGTAAAAAGTGAAACAAGGTATCTGTTCCTTGTAGAAAGTTTAGGACGTATAGAAAATTGTGAAGCAGTAGGATGAAGGAGCATCCCACCACAAAGGAGAACGTATATTCTTTTTAAATTTTATTTTATTTCAGTTTTGAGACAATCCCACTCTGTAACTGGAATTGGATTTTGATTTTCAGTGTATTCCAGAATAACCTCACGCTCTCCATTCACCTGCCTCAGTTTCCCAAGTACTGAGATTCTAGGCATTACGGAATGTGCTACCACAACTGGCTTCCTCCACCCCCAGTTGCTTTAAACATCCTATCAAGGCTGGTGAGATGACTCAGTTCATGAAGCAAACATGAGAGCCTGGGTTTGAATTCCTAGTGCCTGTGTAAATGATCCACGTAGGGAGGCACATGCATGTGCGTAGAATGCTTGCTATGCAAGCATGAGGTCCAGAGTTCAGACCCCGCTGGACTGTGGAAAGAGTCATGGGAGCCATCTGTAATTCCAGCACTGGTGAGGTAGAAACAGGAGGACCTCAAAGGACTTGATGGCCACACAGCCTCTCCAGTTCAGTGAGAGACTGTGTAAAAAAAAAAAAACAAAAACAAAAACAAAAGTGGGAATTCATAGAGGACACCTAACCTTGACCCTTGCTTCCCACAACACATATGTCCATACACACAAACCCATAAATGTCCTCACACACACAGATCACACTGGTGCTGTTTCAGGTGTCTGTTTGCTACTTCTGTCTTTTGGATATAAGACTTTTTATCTTTTTAAACTCTGTCTGTGTGTGTGTGTGTGTGTGTGTGTTTGTGTGTGTGTGTGTGTTTGGGTTTCCAGCTCTCACTGAACCTGGATCTCACTAATTCGAAATAGTCTAGCCAGCTTGCCCAGTGGTTCTCTGTCTCTGCCTCCCTGACACCGAGATTACAGATGGCTACCATGCCTGCTTGGTTTTGCTTCAGAACGGGGTCTGAACTCTGGTTCCTATGCTTGCTCAGCAAGTACTTTATCTCCTGAACTGTCTCCCCAGCCTCCCAGTGTTTTTTTTTTTAAATAATCTTTTAAAAGACTTTGATGTGTAGTTCTGTACATATGCCTTTCTCTCCATTTAAAATAATTTTCTTTAAACAGATACTTGAAGAGAAATTATGTGTTCAAAGGGTACAGATGTTCTTGGGATTTGGGGCATGAATATTCTACCAAGTACAGGTGTTTATTGAGTCCTTTTTGGATGAATATGGTCCTGTTTTGGCTTTGGCCCCCGGGGGTGGGAGGGAGGGGACACAGTAGCTACTTCACACAATGTGTGTGATCTAGCAAGGACCACGAACCTGTGAGCATGAACGTTTAGAATACCTTTTGCCTGTGAGTAATTTGCACAGTTTTTAAACAACATGACTATTTCAAACAGTACTTGAAACTTGTGTGACTTTGGCATCTGCAGTTTCAAGGGACTTTGGACCATGCTTATGTGTGTAGCCTTCATCTCTGTGATAGGCCTGCACTTGGCAAGGAAGACAGTACCTATACTTAATAAGCCAAGCCACACTTAGTTCATTAGCTAGATTTGTGTGTCCTGTGCAAGTGTGCTTCGGAAGAAATTTTGGTTAGTGATCAAAAACTGCAAGTATGATCATTTATTTCCTTTAGCCAGACACCCCTGTTTATCAGACATTTCTAAGAACGGCTTATTTAAAACCTTTAGAAATGTAAGTTTAGCAAAGATCTATAAAGTCTATGGCTCAGAAATAGACAACCTGATGAATAGTCCCAAGGTGAACACATCCATGTAATTGCTTCCAAGGTGAAGAAGTAAAAATTATTATTCCAGTACACTCCTTTTTCCTCCATTCCTTCCTTCCTGTGGCAGCCACTTTTTATTATTATTATTATTTTTTAATTTGAGCCAGGGTCTTTCTACATAGCCCTGGCTGTCCTGGGACTCACTACATAGACCTGACTGTCCTGGGACTCACAGAGTTCTTCATGCCTCTGCCTCCCAAGTGCTGGGATTAAAGGCATATTCCAACATCACCTGGCTGGCAATCATTCTTAACCTCTATTTTTGACTATCTTTGAGTTTCAGAGAAGTTTTCAGTTTTTAGAAATACAGAGAAAAAGTTAAATGATAGACAATCTGCTTGCACTCTTTGTCTGTGGTGGTTGCTCTGGCCTCTGAGACAGAAATGACCAATAGCACTTACTCTTGTGTCTCAGTGGGTGTCTGTGTGCTGCTGCAGGCCTCCCTTGGCTCACTTGTGTAGCTGCACAGCGGCTGGCCAGCAGGGCCTCACACCCGGTGGTCTCTCAGCCTGATTCTCTAAGCTATGGTAGTTTCAGTATTCCAGAAGGTAGGTGGAAACTGTGCTGGAAAGGTTTTCTGGGTAAAAGATAAGTCAAAGAGAAAGAAGCTTGAGCACCTATAGGCATCTTCTTGGGCAACTGTCAATCACGTATTCCTGATGACTTTTTTTTCTAGACTCCTTGTGTCAAACAGCCTTGATGCTAACTTGAATATTTCAATTTGACACAGAGTGCAGAATGCAAAACTCAGACAAACTCTCCCACACTGGAGCCCATGGTCAGAAGAAAGGAGACGTGGTCTCCATACCATAACCTCTACCTCGGCTGCTTAGAAGTGACATGCTTGGAAGAAAATTCATTTCAACCCTAGAAAGTTCTCGTGTTGATAAAACGTTACCTTTAAGTCTTGTGTCTCAGTGGGTGTCTGTGTGCTGCTGCAGGCCTCCCTTGGCTCACTTGTGTAGCTGCACAGTATCTCTTTTCTGTAAAAGAGATAAATAGAGATATTTTAAATGAAGAAATACTAAGAAAAAGAAAATAATTTAGTAAAGATCAACTTGGTAAAAATAAAGCAATCACACACACACACACACACACACACACACACGGAGAGAGAGAAGAAATAGATTACTGAGCCAATCTTCTCTGTGTACTCACTCACACAGACTCATGCAAGTACTCGTGGGTAAAGGGTGCATGTGCGTGTATGTGTATGAGTGCATGAATACACGATTGCACAAGGGAGACCAGAGGTCAGTGTCCTTATCTTCCTTGATTACTCTCCACCTAACTTTGTAAGACAAGACTCTCCCCGAACCTTGCTAATTCAGCCAGGATGATTGCTCTGTAAACCCTAGGGATCTTCTTGTCTCCATCTGCCTCAGATTGGAATCCCAGGCACAACCACCATGGCTGATAGTTTTTTTGGGTGTTAATAGTTCATTATGTTTGCATAGCAAGCACTTTACCATGTAAAGCCATCACCTCAGCCCTTCTCAATACAAAATAAATATAAAAACACTCCCTGCCTACTCCAGAGTACTCTGCTCTACAGAGCCTCACTATTTCAACCTAACCAGATGGTACAGGACCTCACTGTTTGAGCATGAACCAAGTGGAACAGAATGTCACCGTTGAACAATTCTGTGCAGGCAGGAATGTACAGGAGTAACCACACACAGTAGGATGCTAGATAGGTTAATGGCCAGGCATCTTCAGCATACTCTGTTGAGATGTGACTTGACTCTTCCTCCCAGCAGAAGGGGAAACTGGTTTCTCTACTTCTTTACACCTTGACTGACCTTGTGATTTGATTGGTTCACAGAATGTGGCAGAAATGACCCCTCATCAGATTCCACACACAGAAAACCTTTCAAAACTGAGCAAAGAGGTGTTTTAGATTTGACATGCAATTTGATAGTAGCAACAGCAAGGACTGAGTTTCCTATACTGAACATTTTCTATGTGCAGAGAAAGCATTGGGCTCAGTGTTTTATATACATTGTCTCATAAGTTTGGGGAACAAATGTGGTTATTAAGTACTATGATGTGGTTAATATATTTTAGGTACACACTAAAAGCTAAAAATGTTTTGCCAGCAGCAGTAAGAGGCAGATGATAATAGCTTTTTTTTTTTTTTTACTGATTTGATAATTTCATGGGATCAAACTCTGTATTATAATAAATCCTATACTCTAAGCTTGATTATAGCATTGTACCCGTTTTATAGATAAGGCACAGAAAGCTGAACATTGTTCTGATCTTGTAAGTGGTAGACTTGGGATTTAGACACAGGTCAAGCCACTTGAGTCCAGGCGTTGGTACCATTTCTTGCTTCTGAGGGTTGAAATCCTCATGAATGTTGACATGATTGTCTGGATTGTTGGAGGCCAAAGGCAGGGTATCTGACCTTGTCTCAGACTTCACCTTTCTTCTATTGTTAACCCCAGGTAGGGACTATGAACTGGCTTTGCCAAGTTGTTGCTTCACTTGGCTAATGATCTCTCTGGGGCTTTGGCTTTCGAGTCAAGGTTATTTTTTCTCTGTGAGGAGTGAAACTGACCTCCTTAAAGCCTAGACACCCTTTCCCCTGTGGTAAACCAGTGAGATAAATGGTTTACAGCTTACTCTTTAGGGGATGTTCTTTTCTCATTTCAGTGGATTTCAGTGGACTCTGGAAGGCAGGAGCCCAGTGCCCGGTCCTGCACTATTAATTAGGCCACCTGTCCTCTCTGTTTCAGAGGCTAGTGAGTCTCCAGACACTGTCTGAAGGAGTTGCCATGGTTTTCTTTGGCAGTGGGGATAATTTCCACACTTCTTGAAGGCCTTTGTTGTTACAGGAAAAGTTGGCTGTAGGACACTTGGAAGAATTAAGGTTGGGATAGAACTGAGGGTGCCCCCATTTAATTTCCCCACAGGATAGCTGAATGGCGTTTGAAATTATACAGATAGAAATGAGGCTTGGTGGCTTCATTTTTGCACGCTTCTTCTCCCAGCTGAGAAGATCTTCTGGTCAGATGCCATTTTACACCCACTGTTTTGTTTTCCCTACAGAAGAGTTGCCTGGGAGTGGTGCTTCTGTCCTTGTTCCATAAATGTCAAAAGCAAGGGAAGATTTGTCACCTTGGGGTGGGGATTTGGGAAGCAGCTCAGGGGGATACAGTCAGGGCTCAGGGTTTTCTGACTTCATACTCTGTCCTTTTTCCTTGGTGACTGACCTACTGCATGTGCTGTGCCATAGCCTTCAAATACACTTTAAGTGTCTCACAAAACAAAATTTGAGGCTAAAGCACTTTTGTCTTAAAAACCATTTTGGGAACTTGCCGTAGTGAGTGCTCTGTCTCCCCTCCTTGTCCTCAGCCTCCTCTTTCTGTTTGTTCTCTGAGCTCCCAGTGAAGTAATGAAGTTTGGAGGCAAGAAGGCCTGGGATTAGGTTCTCTTTAGATGACTTGGCAAGAGAAAACAAAAAGGGATACGTCATGAGAAAGTCTCCCATTGTGTCTGTAGGCTCAGTGGAGGACATGGAAAGTTCTGTTCTTCCCATGAGAGGAATAAAGGAAGGGAAGAGAGAGAACTTGGCAGAATTCTGTTTCTTCACCCTCTCCTCCAGCCCCAGAGCTCTGCTCATTTCTCTGCTCACTTTTTCCACTACCTCCACTCTTTCTCATGCTAAGCCCATCATTTTGGTGGGGTGTCTTGTTGTTCTCAGTTCTCACTTCGCCTTGGCTGTGAGATGATAAGAAGGCTTGCCATTTAGGCTCCAGTGCCCGGTGTGTCCCCTTCTTTGTCCTGTGCCCTGTTCATCCCTTTGGTGCTATTTGGAGCCTAGAGCTGAGGGTCAAGCAGGTCTTTGCTGTGCAGAAGAAGGTAATTCTATGTGTGGAATCACTGCTTGGTATTTTGTCTGACCTCTGGCTCCTGCCCTTCCTTTTAGAGCACTATAAATCCTATAAGTCATCTTACTAAGTTTGTTCCTACTCCAGTTAATTTCCCTTTCTGGAGATTAACTCTGGCAATATAAAACATTCCAATTGTCTGAAATGAAATCAGGTTTAAAGAATTTTTTTGAATGCTGAAGATCAAACCCTGGGACATGAAGCTGACAGTCAAAGACTTTTAACACTGATCTAAATCTTCAATCCAAGAATAATTTGTCATGTATGCAACTTTATGCTAATACACGGAACTTTCATTTTTCTATAAAGCAATATTGGCATATAGCACTCAGAATTTAAAATGTCACAGGCAACATATTGGTAACTTCTGTGGTGCTAAGATGGAAGTAAGTTTCGATTTTTTTCTCATAGTCAGTGGGAATTACCTACAGCCAAGCATTCATTATTCTACCCTTTGACTAGACTAAGTAAAAACGAAGAAATTCCAAGGCTGTGAATTTCTACTGTGGTGGCCAGAGGCATCCAGAGGCATGGAGAGTGATCTTATGCGCTTTGGGGTTGGGGTCAGGTAAACCTGGGATAGAATTCAGTCTCTGCTGTTTACTGGCTGTTTTAAAACCTCTCCAACTTGGTTTTGTTATTTCCTGTAATAATGCTTACACTTTGTTGTGAACATTAGAATTAAGCACCTAAAGCAGTATCTTGCACATATTAAAGTCCTAGTAAATGATAGCTTCTATTTTGTTTGCTATAAATGCACATAAGAAAGTAGTCTGGGAAACTTGTGTCCAGTGGTCATTTTATAGGATCAGTTTAGGGAAAGAGGCACCCATGGGATTATCTGAAGCACACAGGAACCATGTCAAAGCTGTAGAATGAATTAGGGCCCGAGCTGATACTAGATATAGTGCCTTTGTGGCTTCTCCTATTGCATGATGACTGCTTTGGTCCAGATATTCATACCAGCATCTCTATGGAAAGGGTTCCTGGAATCACCTAGGAGGAAGGAAAGAAAAGTGGGGCTTTGGTTAGAATTTATGGGCCACACTGGCCTGCCTTACAGACCAAGCAGCAATGACACACACCTTTAATCTCAGTAGCTACACTAGCTTGCCTAGAAACCAGGCGGTAGTACTGCATGTCTTTAATCCCAGAACTAGACAGGATTATTAAACGGGAGGAAATAGTTCTCAGACTCATTCTGAGGTTTCCTGGAGGTAGGATCACCATTTTTGGACTGAGGTCGAGGCAAGAGCCAGTGGCTGGCTGTTTTGCTTTTCTGATCTTCAGGCACTCTTCATTTATTAAAATACAAATAAAATGCCACTACAGTATGTATATTATGAATTTATGTTTAAGAGAGTTTGAGATGAGCTGTGAATTGAGGTAGGAATTTGAGCCTCTTTTGCTTTTTGTTCTACCTAAGAGTTGATCCTCACAGAATGAGCCCTGAGGCATCATGACTCCAGTCCTAGGAACAAATCCTAATCTGCTGATGCTAGTAATGATGCTGCTGATGGTAGGTAGCACCCACGGGGTGCCTACCATGCGCCAGGTGTGATCTGAGCACCTGTAGGCCTTTGAAATGTGCCTGATACATACAAAATACTTCATAAGTGTTGTAATAACCCATATAATGGTCACAGCAGTCTTTTAAGGGTTATTATTGACTCTTTTATGGACAGAGGTTGAACAACTTGCCCATCGTTACCTAGCCAACAAGTGGCAGAGTATATACTTGAACTAATGTGTGTCTGGTGTTAAACTCCCTGTATATAGTAGACATTGCATGTGAAATATTTTTTCAATAAATACTGAAAACTAGGGGATTTTTACATCAGATCAATAAGCAAAGGCTTGGCTGATAACAGTCTGTTGAGAAAAAAACTAGGAGAACCTCAGAAACCAGATAAATAATACCTATTCTAGTTTAAAACCCGAATGTCCTGAAGAGCAAGGCTTTCTTGACAGTGAGAAAGTCAACAGAAATAATCTGTCCAAGAGGATAATGGTCTTACTTTCCACATCAGCTGTACAAATGAGAAGATAATAGAGATCAAAGTGAGAACTGCTTCATTCAAGTGTGAAGGGCACAGGCATTTGAACCTTGGCCATTCTTGTGTGCTGTGTGACTTTCTAGTGTTTCTGATCTATTGTGACATTTCTTGACCTAAAAGTTGCGAGAGGGGGTATGTACTGAGCTTGACTGCTGCTCATAGGACTGAAGGTGAGCTGGCTTTGACTATAATGGCTGTGCATTGCTCTTGTCATTGGGGCTAAGTAACAAGCCAAGCACAGACTTGGTGCTTTTTAAAAACAGCAATATTTACTTTACTCTTATTTGTGCACAGTCATTATGGACATCCCATTTCTGCTTCATTTGCCTCAGTTGGGGTTGCTGGAGGCTCTGAATCCTCTTTGACCTTGCACGCTCTTACCTTGCCTCTGGGTAGATAGCACTGAACAACCAGGAAAGGGAAGAAATACACCCCATCTTTACCCTCTGTCTGATCTTTCTGTATAGTCTTTCTAGCATGTCAGCCTCACCATACAAGATGAGGGAATGGGGAGGAAATACAGCTGCCATGTTGTCTCTCATGACCTAAGTCATTGCAGTGTTACTATCGCCATGTTCACTGAGGCAATTGCAGGTTCTAGGAGAGTGATCAGGGACACTCTGCTTGGTGGAAGAGTGCCTGTGTATCTCATTTAGTGTATAAAGAATGTGTTTAGTGGGATTGACAATGACAGGGTTGTCCTTGGAAAGTGTGACCTTCTACATGTGTTGATTCTACTCTTCCTAAATAGATGTATTCAGGACCTAACTATTTTGTTGAGTTTCTTTATTCACAGTTTATATGGTTGGTGAATTCTCAGATGTTGAAAAGCATAAATGTAAACAGTTTTTGGGTGGAATCTGAACTGTGTTTACTAAGAACCATGTAAATGTATGAGGGGGGAGTGACTGGCAAAACCATACCTCATCATGGAAGAACAATACACTGATTAATCTTTGTTTCAGAAGGATGAATCCTTAGTTTCTGCCTGGAAGTTTAGGCAAGTGCACAACCATGTAAAGGTTGTTTGTTTGTGTTTAGTCTTTTGTTAACATTGTTTAATAAGGTTGAAGATGTCCTTGAGGTTTATGAATAAGATAAACAAGGTCTTAGTTATATAAAATGTGGGAAAGACAGACCCTGAATGAGAAAATGTTTAAAAACATATATAGAAGTCCCAGGTAGTCATGGGGTTCTTAAGGGATGGAGAGAGTCCATGGCATGTGGCAGCTTCTATGATGTTATATGAACTTTGGCTGACACAGAATCATCAGGGAAGATAAGAGAGGGCTTTCACTTAACCCTTCTTTGAGCACTGTCAGGGAAATTGGGGTCCTTCTCAGAATCTCAGAGTTCTCTTCATCAATCCTTCTAAACAAAGCTTCAATAGAGGGAGTGCAAGGAAAAGAGAAGCAAGGATTGCATTTACTTACACCGTGGGTGGTAAACACAAGGAAATTGTTTTTCTTGAGACTGAAAGTGCAAAAGAATGTAAGAAGAAGTTCTATGAGTTCATTAAAACAAAAATTGTAGCAGGTTATTTGGGGGAAATCGGTAATATTAGAGTTCGTATTTGAAACTGCGTCAAGGCATTCTAGATGGTTTTCCCCTTTTATCGTTACTCTATCCACGCAGTAAAAACTGTGTATCTTCTTTGTAAGCCAGCCTATGGGTTGTGAAATAAAATAGTAACCAGGGTCCCTACTTTCATATAGATAGGAAAAAAAACATGTCACGTTAACTGTAAATCCTCAAGTGTCCAGGAAAGCAATATGGTATAACAGGATTTATTTATTTATGTTAATTTAATTTAGTTTTGAGCTTAGATCGAACTCAAACTCACTATATAATTGAGGCTGACCTTGAACTCCTGGTATTCTTTGCTTAATTACCTCTCAAGTAATGGGATTACAGGTATGCTTCACAGTGCCCTGTAGGACCAATTTAGATGTGGTTTAAAAGGATGGTCTCTGAAGAGATGACCACATATGCCAGATAACATGATGCTAAGTTATAAAACTGTGCTGAAAGATGTTTAGAACCAAATTGAGGATATCATTGTCATGATGCTCATATCCTAATTGAGAGACTGGTTGAGACCTGGAGGGTGCCTTACAGTTTAACAAAAACTCTTTATCTTGGTTGAACACCCAGGTTGACTGTTGGCATCAAGGGCAGTTCTGCAAAGTTCTGCAGCATCTGAGCCCTTGGCCTGCTGAAATTGAACACTTTCTTGGCTCTGCTTGAAACATGTCCTATGATTGCTGAAGAGCAAGACATATCACAGCTGACTTCATCTTGGCTCCTGTTTTTGTTGGATGGTAGTTGCTAAGCAACAGATCTCTCTGGCTAGAGCCAAGATGGCTGATTGAGAAGGGTGGAGGCAAGTGGACTAGTGCTTTAGGCCTCCTGGGCGAAGACTTCTAGGAACATAAACTCTACAGTTTCATTTCAAAGGGAAATCCTAGAGCAAAATTTGTTTGTTGTGCTTTTCTCTTTCCACCTCGACTTTGATGTCTACTTTTGAATTTGGGTTTCATAGAGTTGCTGGTTTTCTAAGGGTTATGAATACTTTGAAGTCTGGCACTGTTTTCTGGATCAAGGTAGCCTGGCATATAAGAATGTATTTCCTCTTATACAGCTCTTCAAGGAGGTAGGGGCCTTTAATGAGAACATTTGGTTCACAACAATTTTGATTTGCATTAATAGTTTGGTTTCAAAGTCATGACTGGCTGTGGAAAAATCTAATGGAGAGTACTTGAAGGATGTATGTTTTCAAGATGGTTCTCACCTTCTTCTCTGGTCACCTTCAGAGAATATCACTCTATAGGTATTCCAGTAATATCTTCAGAATTTTGATGTCCTCTTTTTAAACTGTTCTTGAAACAAATGGGGTAGGGATTATGGAGAGTTCTAGTTATGCCTATCTGTGGAGAAAAGGTTTATGAACATTACCCTCATCGTCCTTTACTGCTAATATGTACTTTGCACATACTTTGCCTCATGTATTCGTCTGTCTTGTGTATTCTAAGTGTAGGTGGCCCTTACATAGTGTAGTTTCAACATCAAACTAAGAAATCTTTGGATTAAGATCTACGGTAAAGGCTATGGACGTAACTTAGTTTATGTAGTGTTTGGCTAGTATGCATGAAGTTCTGGATTCAGCCCCACAAAGTCAGTCATGGAATGTACATGTTGTGATCCCAACACTCAGTAGATAGAGGCAGGAGGATCAAAAGTTCAAGGTCATCCTTGGTTTGTAGAGTTTGAGGCCAAGCTGGGTTACATGAGATGCTGTCCTAAAGGAAAAAAATAAAGGTCAACTGGAATCAATTATTTTTCTTGCTTCTGGAAAGGACTAGGAGAAATAGTTGGCTAGATGTTTTAGGGACAGAATTCATTAATTAATCTAGAATTAATAGAACATATGATTTATTTAGTTTTTAAATTTTTATTTTTTGTTTTTTGAGGCAGGATTTCTTTGTATAGCCCTGGCTGTCCTGGAATTTTCTCTGTAGACCAGGCTGGCTTTGAACTCAGATATCCACCTGCCTCTGCTGGGATTAAACACGTGTGCCACCACTGCCTGACTGAGCATGAGATTTATTAATCTGTGTCTCCTCTCAGCTCTGTAGTTACCTAAGATTTCTGAGGCCAGTTCCTGTCTATGAAATGGGCATGGAAACTTTTTCAAGTTTTTATTATGAGGACCATATGAGAACAAATATAAGAAGATCTGCACCTAGTATAATTGTTAAATAAATAGATGATATTTATTATTGCTAATGATTGATTTCTGTGTGGCCTCCATAGATTTTCCTAGGAATATGCGATTCTGGCTGTGAAGAGTAGTTCAAACAATTACCCTCCTCAAAGAGTCTCATTTCCTAGATGGATTTCTTATAGGGATAAGGGGACTGTGTATCAGAGGTTCCCCCAAGCCTCTTTTCTCCCTAAATCCTGTCCTACCCAACTAAACTTTTTCATCTGTTGGTCTTTCTGGTTCAGTGGTAGACCTACCTCACTTTGACAACTTCTTGTGCAACCCCCCGATGTGGTTTCTTTGCTATGAATGTTCTACACTCCCTGTAATCACCTTGGAGGTTTCCAAGACCTCTCAGCACCTCGGGTGATATTGCAGAGTTGGCTCTGGGACCCAGGCATGCACCCAAGTCTTGCTGGCAGCTGCTGCTGTTGGCTTTACAAGCATGGAACTGAGAGGAAGAGCGTGCTTGCTCTTGGGAGCCAAAGGAACCTCTCCCTCCTGGCACTGGAGCACAGTTCAGGGATGCAGGGAGATGGCCTCTTCAATGCTATTAGTGTGGAGTCATGGATGAAGGATGGTGTTTTTGGACATGGTGTTTTCATTGATCTCTGATTACAGTGATACCTACTGTTCATTGAGTTTATACCCCTTGGTGAGCATGGTCAGACAAACCCAGTTCCTTTATGTGTTTTGTTTTGTCTTATATCATTTAATTCCAGTAATGTACCAGTGAAGGGGGTGACTTTAAAATCCTTATTTTTATAGCAAGGAAGGAAATTGAGGCACACTGTACATATGTGTCTGTTTACTGGTTTTTCTTCTAATGGTTACAACTTAGGACAGTTTGTGTGAAGATGTGTGCAAAATATGTATGGTAGAAACGGACTTGAACTAAGTCTAGGCTTCGGCCTTATACTGCAGTTTGGGTGTTGGCTCTGCCATTTGCTTGCATATGCCTCTGAACCTCAGTTCCCTCATCTGGGCATGCTCTTTCCCTCCACTGCTGTGGGGACAGCGATTTTATGGTGAAGCACATGGCAGTGACATTAGAAATTTTATATCCTTTCTTTCTCAGCCGTGGCTGCGTTCCCTGAATGACTTTATGAAGCCCCCTCCCTTCCTGGTGAGGGTAGTGTTAAAGACTCTGCTGGATAGCCTATGAAACTTGTAGACTCTTTCCCAAGAAAGTGCCTGCCAGTTGTCCCCCAGGGTACTGCTCCATTTGGTACACGCTGACCCTGAGCAGTGGTAGTCCATGTCAGTGGACCCTCTCTGAGGCCTGCTGGGATGCACTTCCTTTCTCCTCTTCCTCACTGGCAAGCAGCCTCCTGGGTACTCAGGCTAGACATTGCTGCCCTGAGCAAGAACTAGGAAAATCCTTTAGGAGCTGTGGCTCTTTAGAGAGGTTGCCAGGAGAACAAGGAAAAGGAGGCTTTCTAACTTTGTTCCCGATGAGAGGGAGGGAGCAGCGGAGGCTGGGCTTTCAGAAATGACCAAGGCACTTTGCATTTGTGCTTTCTTATTGCGTCAAGAATGTTTTTCCCCATTTTACAGATGAGTAAACCAAGAGTCAGGGAATTTAAGGGAGAATGGCAGTGTCAAGGTACGCACCAGTTCAAGCCTGTCTCAGATCTAAGTGCTCTTTGTGTCATACTATTTCCCAAGGTAGAGAGAGTCAGGTCTCTGGGGAAAGAGTAACTTCATGTCCTTTGCTGTTAGTAAAGGAAATGCCTTTCCTCCTAGTAGTCAGACATCCGCAGCTACTGCCTTTGTTATGTGTTCTTGATGGCCTCAGATGGCCAAACTGCAGACTCCTGTGTTTCAGAAAAGGAAGAGACTTCTGTGTGTACTGTTTATGTAGAGGGACCTATTGGCTCCTGAATACTAGAGTCAGCTAAAGCTACTACGTATCAGCCTGCTTGCTGCCTGTAAGCTGGAGGTACTTCTGCCAGGCTGATATTTGCTTTGATGGCTTCAGGGGCCGTTGTCTCAAAGGAAGACCAAGCTCAAGACCCCATAATGATCTGCTTCTACTTCCCCCTAAGTCTGAACGTGCCACTGTTATGTCAGCAGCTGGGCAAGCCACCCCAACATTTCTGTGCTTGCATTGTTCTCTTTTATGTCTTCTCTCTCCCATCTCACTCACATGCCTCCCCCACTCCCATCCCTTTAAGATCAACAGCATGTTGAGTCCTTATGTTTGTGCATCATGGTGCAACTGGCAACCTGAAGTCTCCCTGTGCTGCTTGTTAGGAATGCATGGGGCTAGGCTGCTGTGCACAGAAGGTAGGGGCAGCAGTGTTCAGCTCTCTGCTTTCTGTTTGCACAGCATCTCTGCATTGTTGTCACCTGGGTATATTTGTAACTGACTCTTATCAAGAGCTTGCTCTAGGCAGACTCCGGCTATGCATACCAACTGTTGAGTCCTTTCAATAACACTGTGAACATGGTTCTGTCATTGTCTGATGGGCTTATGGGAAACTGAGATTCTTGTGCCCTGAACAGCAGTCACCACAGCAGGGAGGAAGGTAGAGCATGCCAGCTTCTTTGCTCCCTCCTGCTCCAAGAGGATGCCCTTCAGTGCAGTAGAAGAGAGCCTGAATTTCAGGCCCCTTTGAGTATTAGTGTCTTTGGCTGCCCTCCCTCTATGACAAAGAGGATTTGGATGGGATTTTTGTCTTAGCGAGAGATGCAGAACTGGGTGTGCTGCTCCAGTATTGTGCTGTGTCATTCCTCCTCACTCCTGGGCTGAGATGGCCTCCACCTGCTCTCCTTTGAGGCCTGGAAAGAAGGTTCAGAGACATCTGGGAGAAAAAGACAATAACACTGTGCTGGGCTATGAGGTCCTAGATATAAGCCACTGAGTGGCCATCTGTAAGACACATCCTGATCTTACTTTGGTAGTGTGGCACGCACCCTTTATTCTTTATTTTCTTCATTTGTTCACTTGATACCTGTTGTATAGTGTGCTTAAAACACATATGCAGGTGAGTATCTCCTCCTTAAAGGAAGTTAGTATCGACCAAGGAGACCAAAATAGCTATGAACCAGTGTGCTATGGTTTTTCCAATGTTATCTCAGAATAACCTGATGTGAGTGTGTGTGTGTGTGTGTGTGTGTGTGTGTGTGTGTGTGCGCGTGCGCGTGCGTGTATGTATGTATGTATGTGTAGAAAACTGAAGAACAGGATGGGGCTACATCAAATGGTGAGGAAGAGAGGAAGTGGTGTTTACTGCCAGATCAAGAACCTCAGCTCTGATGCTTGTCTGAATCTTGGGCAAATTACAAATTGTCTGGTCCTGTTTGTTTCTCAATGAAACTGTATCTCCTCGATAGGAGTTTGAAGACCCAATATTATTCATGAAGTTCACAGCATTTCTGACGTGTAGTGAGAGCCCAGTGCAAGATAGCTTCTTTTTCTTTTCTTTTTATTATTAAGTGTCATCTCTATTTTTTAATAATGGAGAAACCAGGCCTGGATCTCCAAGCAAATACTATAGAGAATGAGGGTCTATGAATTGTCACTAGGCGGAAGAAATAGAGTGTTATGAAGAGGTTCAGGAGGCCAGCACCTGCACTGTGTGGGTGGAGGCAGATGCTTCAGGATGGAATTGGGACAACTTCCTCAGGAGATGGTGTCTGAGACCTGACCTGCCTGTGTAACTGGAGATTGGAAGCTCAACGTTGCCGGAGCAGGCAACAGTGAGGCACAGCTGGGTGACTTCTTACTTTGCTGTGCACCCCCAACTGGGAGGGGCTCTGCAAAGAGTCATTGGCTCTGTGGCTGGGGGCTGGGAGCAAAGCTTTAGTTGGTAAAGGAGAAAGGAATTTGGAATTGCAGTTGGAAAGGGACCTAGGACTGTGTGTTTCTGTGCCAAAGGCAGTACTCTTTTCTATCTGACATGGAACTAGGTAGCTCTGGACATAGTTTTGGTTTTTTAAATATTGATTTGTTTATTTATTATGTATACAATATTCTGTCTGTGTGTATGTCTGCAAGTCAGAAGAGGGCACCAGACCTCATTACAGATGGTTGTGAGCCACCATGTCGTTGCCGGGTATTGAACTCAGGACCTTTGGAAGATCAGGCAATGCTCTTAACCACTGAACAATCTCTCCAGCCCTCATAGTTTTGGTTTTACCTGGACCGTGAGTCAGATAATTCCTGACTGCTTGGTCCTCACTGCTAGCATGCAGGGCTGGATGACCTTCTGTCCGCTAGGATCACTTGAGTTTGAGGCCACAGAAACTGAACAAAGCTAGTACTTGTAAAAGTGTGTGACCCTGTGCTTTCCCAGCCCCATTTTACCTTTTCTTAAAAAAATTATTTTTAAATTAAAATAGAAGCACGGCACTTTCCACCTTCCCTTTCCTCTTTCCAGCCCCTCCTTTGTACCCTCTCTGCAACCCCTCCAATGCTTCCCGAGCTCCTCCCATGCACCATCAATTTGAAAACCTTTTTCTTTGATGATTATTATTGTCACATATATACCTGCTGAATCCATTTTTGTTGTGTATATATCATTTCAGGTTTACTCACTTTGTCTTAGATAATCAATAAGGGTATTCATCTTTGGGAGAGGCTAATTATTCCACTCTCAGCAGTCATTAGCTGCCTGTAGCTCTTTGTCTAGGGGCGAAACCCCAAGGAACCCCCCTCCCATATGTTAGAATATCCATTTATACTGTTATTTTTCTCGTCTTGTTTATATGGCCTTTTCTAGAAGAGACTGTTTCACAGTAGAATTTCTGGTATTCTGGCTTTTACAATCTTTCTATTTATTCATCTGACCCATTCCCTGAGACAAAAATGTAATAACTGTGGCGGCGCAGATGTATCCATTTTGGGCTGGGCTCCTCATGTTCTGATCTGCTGATCTCTGCATTGTGTCCAGCATGGTTTTCTGTGATGGCTGCCATCTGTTATGGAGAGATGCTTGTTTGGTGAGAGGTGGTAGCTACCTATCTGAAGATTTGGAGCTAGGAGCTATAGATGAGAGAGAGCATGCTTGTTTGTCTTGCTGGGTCTGGGTTTCTTCACTCAGTGTAATCTTTTCTAGGGCTATCCGTTTACCTGTAGTTTTCATGATTTGATTTTTCTGTACAGCTGGCTAGTATTCCATGTGTATATGTACCACATTTCCATTATCCATTCATCTGTTGAAGAACATTTAGGTTGTCTCCGTTTCCTGGATATTGTGAATAAGGTGGCATTGGACATTGCTGAGGAAGGATCTGTGGAGTAGGATGGCGAGTCCTTTTGGGCATATGCCAAGACGTGGTGTCAGCTGGGCTATATGGTAGATTTATTTTAGTTTTTTTTTTTTTTTAGGAGTCTCCATA
>JAQHUG010000149.1:2170363-2200167 GCA_028555095.1 Dicrostonyx torquatus
TCTCCCTCTCTCCCTTCCTCTCTTCTTTCTTCCTTCCATTCTTTCTTCTAGATTTGGAGTTTGTACGTTTTCATTTGAATTGCATCCCATCCTCCCACCCCTGTTATTACTATGTTTATTTCATCTTGAGCATGAGTTGACTATTCTTGGAACACTTGCAGACCTCTGTCAGCTGTTCAAGGATGAGCTTGGCCCCAGGATCTCCACCTCTGGTTTCAGTAACTACTCCACTATTGCTGCTTGGTACTAGATGCTCTAAAGTTTTAGTGCATGGCAGTTCCTGAACTTTAGCAAGCATGAAACTGCTTGGCACCATTATGGCACAATAACCCCAAAGGTACACTCGTGGCACATTGGCAGTGCATTGACAGTAGCCAACAGCTCTCTTTCTAATTGGACTTGAGACCTGCTCAGCAAGACAGAAATCATACCCGGTTCTGGAAACCAGTCCAACTACCCAGGAATAGTGAAGTAAATCACTTTACTAAGTCATCTAATCCCTAACTACATTCTGAATATCTGTCCTTAAACCCACAGATAAGAGTAGCTCTCATCCTTCATCAACAAAACGTCTCCTTGCAATAGAGACTATTACAGAAAACCACAGCCTGTGGACATGCAGAGTCCAGTCCCAGTGGATACATCCACAACACAGCTCCTGCACCTAAAGCTAAAGGGTCATTTCAGAAGAACGGGTACAAGGATTGTCAGAGCCGGAAGAACAGGGATTTTCTGTGAAGTTTTTGTTTCCTAGAAATTGTCAGAGGTTACAACTACGAAGTAACAGCAATTAAAGACAAAGTGGCTATGGATTTTAAATAGAGCAAAGTGTGTGTGGGTCCCTGGTGGGGATTGGAGGGAAGAAAGGGAAGGGGGAAATGATGTAATTATATTATAATAAAAAAATTAAACAAAACCTTTCCTGATCACAGCCTGTAGTCCATGTGATTGAGGTGGCTCAGTGGGCACCGCAGGGAAGCCTATCGCCAGTGGTGCTGTGGTTTGAGAAACACTAGCCTTTGGCCTCTCCCATTGTGTGGTGGCTGGAGCAGGGGATGCTCTGAGAAGTGCTGAGACACAAGCGAGTACTGGGTAAAAGAGGTTCTCAAAGGAGTCTCTGAGAAGCGTGGATATTTGCCCACCCAGACCTCCTTATTTCATCACCAGAGCACACGCTTCCCTTGAGGTGCAGCAGCGGCAGGGATGTGGGATAAGTGTCAGCATCAAAAGGGATAGAAGGAAGTGGAACTGATTTCTGAGAATGTTATTAGGTGTGGCTCGGTTCAGAATGCTGAGTGCTTTTTTTTTTCTTCTTCAGGAAATGTTTATTGAGTCCAGGGGGGAGACAATGGAGTTTTCTTTTTAACTGAACTTATTCTGGTGTTGGGAGCTGTTGCCTGGTTATGTGTTGAGAAGGATGTGAGCTATGCCTGGGATTAGGCTGATGCTGCAGGGAACCTGAGTGAAGGAGGGCCAGAAGTCAGTGTGGTGGGACCCTTCAAATGGCGAGGAGGCTGCTGGGTGGCTGGCTGGACCTCCTTATGAACAGAAATCTGCCCGGTGCTTTATTTATGACCTCATTATACAAAGCTGTCTGATACTAATCCCCCTGGTTTATTGAGTGCTTACTGCAGGCCAGGCCCTGTGCTAAGCACTTCCATGTGCCATTTCTCTTCTCAGAGGAGCCTTCAGGTGCAGCTCTCCTTTTAGCTCCACGTCACCTGTAGAAACAGGGGACATTGGCACTGAGGAGATGGGTCTTTGCGTCCTAGGAGCCTGTTCCAAAGCCCCAGCACAGGCATGGATAGTTGAAGACCTTAATTTACCCCCTGTGCTGTATCCCTTGGCTACTTTCAAGTTCGTCTCGGTTGTTGATGGGAGCTGCAGGAAGGGTGTCTGATATGTGGCAATTGCCGCCATTTGCTGTTCCCGAGGAGCTGCTGAGTGCCAGTTAGACTCTGATCATCTGGGCAGAGTTATGTTTTGTTTTTTCTGTTTGTTCTTTGCTAGGAAAGCGGGAGAGGTGACAGGGAGGTGACTGGCCTTGGCATCCCCACTTGTGGTTTGAGGTTCTTGCTTGTCTGGATTTGTTTGGTGCAGGTGTGATTGTAGAGACCTGGAAGAGGTGGGTCTGGTCTGGGGGGCGTGTCTGGGGCGTGTCTGGAAAGACAGAAGGCTGTGGAATTTGGCGATGCTGAAGTATAACTCCAGGATGAAAACCGTGCTAGAGAAGGGTCTGCATCCCGCGAGGACCTTCCTAAGCATGGAAACCCATTATCAGCCCAAACCTGCTGTTCGCAGTCTTCCTCGTTGCCGTTTAAAAGCTTTACAGTTATTTTGGTAAACCTCTCTGAAGACTTTTCTAAGGTAGCAGTATTTGTTTTCCGTTTACATTATTCATGAAAAAAGGCACAGAAAGAGACAAGATGTCACTTCCTTGTTATGTCCCTAGTAGAGATAGTGGCCTTCAGTTGTGAAGCTGTTTGGTTGAGTTTGTACATGGGTTCTGTCTCTGCAAGCCAGTGGCCAGCAGAGCAGTAGGCTGCTAGAGTTCTTCATATCCTGGATCTTTTCTGGCTCTGCATCCTGTCTTCAATTTATTGGCAAGGCTTTTCTTTTTCTTACAAACCCTTCCAAGAAGGTCTGGCTTTTGCTGGAAGTTTATCACCGTAAATTTTCAGATGGTACATGTAACCCTCTTAATCTAATTGGGCCAGCACATCATTGAGAAGACATCATTTTATTTGGGTGGTATTAGTTGCTATGGTTATTTGCTGAGACTAACAGAGCCTGTGTTCCCTCAATCAGCTTCTTAAAAACTGCTCTCTCAGAACAACAGAGGTGTGCCTTGCTGTAGGAATATGCAAAATAATACTCTTAACACCAAGAAAGGACAGAAAAGGTTCTTCAGTGAGATCTCTGAGCTCTTGATTAGCCCTTGGTTTTTCAAATGAGGTTTTGTTTTTTTCCCCCAGCTATGTGTGTCAAGTAGCAACTTGCTCTGGGTTCAGTGTGTATAGTGACTGTGCAAGATGCCTCCTCTTTCTGCTTCTGATACAGGTTCCATTATATTTACTGCAGTTTAAGTTTTCTCATGCATCCATCTTTCCAGAATCTATCGAGATCTTGTACGTCACCATTGTGCTACAAGGACCAACAGCTTCTGTCTTTGCTTTCAGATGTTAGGTGGGAATCCAAACCCTGGCATAATCTGGGACGTCATGCAGGCATGTAGACTTGTAGGACTGGTAGAATATGCATTGACAAGATACCCTGATGATTGCAGCTTACAGTGAAGGAAATCCTGAGAAACCCTGCCCTGGAGAGAAGGGCTTTTCACAATCAAAACCAAGACTGGAGACTCAAGCCAGTCCCACTCCTGCCACCTCCCTGGTCTTGCCAGGCATCCCACAGTACTTTTGTGGCTGTGAGACAGAAGAACTCTTTTGCTCTCCCTGGTCTCCTCAGCCCTATTCTGATTTGTTTACCTGCAGGTCCTTGATCTAACCTGTATGCTCTCATTTTTTCACCTTTGAGACAATTTTTCCCTAAGTAGTCCAGGCTGTCCTAGAACTTGTGCTCTCCCTGCCTTGGTCCTATGATTTCTCCTCTAGGTTTATCTTTTTCTTTCTAAAACATGCTTGTCTCAGGACAATTTACAGAGAAGTCTGGCCTTTTTAGGAAGTCTAGCACCCCAGCCTTGGATATTGATTTGGTTCATCTGTCTCATCTGGGGCTAGGGTTGTTCCCACTCCCAGGCAATACACAAAAGGGATTTGATGACATCACCACCCATCTCTCCTGCATTTTAAAGGCTCATTTGAACTAGATCAGTTTTTTAAGAAGATACCCCAAACTGTTGAGTTGGTTTTGTTTTTAAATAATGAGTTTAAAATTGCATTATTTTCTTTTTTCTGAGATGGCATGCTAGGCAAGGGGTTTGCAACTGTGCTAAACTCACGGTCCCCAAATGAGTTTCACTTTGCTTTTCGTCTGGGGTGAAATTGTGAATTTGTACATTTTCTAAGCATCTGAAGAAAACCTTTAAACTCTCAAATGAGTTTTTAGTAGTTCACTGGAATAGGGTTACTTGGTCACTCTGGTGATTCAACGAGGCAAAGATGTTTAATTATCATGCCACCTAAGGTTCATTTTTGTTATCCTTGTCTCTCTACCTTGCCAATGATGGACCTTCTGTTCAGTTTCTGCTCCTGGGCAGGAAGGTAGGTGTGCAGTTGCCCTGTGCAAGGCTCTTCCACTTTTAATTCCCAGGATAACTCAGACCAGTTCATGTTTTTCCTGTGCTTCCATAGACTCTGGGCAAGGTTGAGTAATTTGGCTGAAGGCACAGAACTGGGAAATACAAAACCTGGGGTTTGCATCTGCATTCAAACAAGTCAGACCCTTGAATTTGTGTGTGTGTGTGTGTGTGTGTGTGTGAGAGAGAGAGAGAGAGAGAGAGAGAGAGAGAGAGAGAGAGAGAGAGAGAGAGAGAGAGAATATTCATGTGTGTGAGAGGGAAGGAGGGAGAGAGGAAGAGAGAATATGAGGGAGAGAATGTATGAGAGAATTTGCGTGTATGAGAGGGAGGGAGGGAAGGAGAGAGAGATTGATTGACTGATTAATCAATGTGTACTATCCTGGAAATACCCTGTTTTTTTGTGTCGTCACTGAGTTAGTCTTCAGAATACATTTTTTTTTTGTTTTAACTAACCAAATACCAGTTTTCCTTGAGGGACTTTTTCCTGCACCAGCATTCCGCCTTATTATACTTTACGACAGCATGTGAATGTGCCCACTTTTTTGTGTCTGCCTCTGCTTCATGGCTGGGTTCTTTAGGAATGGCTTTTGCATACTTGACTTGATATTGATTAAATCACTTGATACCCTAGTTACAGCATCAGCAAATGTTTACTAAGCACTTCATGTAACACACTGTCTTTGAACATGTTCTGGGCAGTGGATATAGCTTGGTCATAGAACCTGTGTCTATCATGTATGTTCCACCCACCCCTGCAAAAACAAAAGAAAGCAAAACAAAACCCCAAACCCCCAAACCTCAACTCAGCATGCTCTTATTCTCATGTAAAGCCCAGTCAGAGGGCTGGAGAGATGACTCAATGGTTAAGAACACTGGCTAGTCTTCCAGAGGACCTGAGTTCAATTCCTAGCAACCACACGGTGGCTCACAACCATCTTAGATGGGATCTGATACCCTCCTCTGGTATGCAGGCATACATGATACATGTATCATAAAATAAAATACATGAACAAAAATATATTACAAAAATTAAAAGGCACTTAAATGTGCAAGGATTATTATGGGGATACACTAGTAATTCTATTAAAATACATAAAGCACACAAATAACACACAAATATAAGCATATTTGTATAAATGTGACAGTTCAACCTATTAAAGCATATAAAAAGCCTGATAATACTTGGGAAGTACAGATGCATTTATATATATCTGTGCACATAACTCAGTGGATGTAATTGGCTATGCTGCTGTTCACTCTTAAGAGGACTTGGGTTTTCAAGAGGCAGCGGAGCTTCTCTGATGTTATACACGCTCTTCATTGGCTGTCCAGCGGCCTGTGCACACAGGTCCAGATTGTGAGATGTCCTCTGTCAAGGGCTTTCCCTTGCCTTGCTTTTATGATCTCATAGCAAAGCAAAATAAGTCAGAGTGTGTGTCCTAAAACAGTCTGGGCAGCTCCTTACTAAAAGACCTCACCATTGTTGAAGCTGATCTTGTCACTCTTCTGTGAAGACTTGGTTCCAGTTTCTTCAGGGGACAAAGTCTAGATTCCTTTGGGTAACATGGAAGCCCTTCTGGTGGCTGATTCTGACCTTCTTTTGTAGCCCCTTTCTGTCTGTTTACACGACCATCAGTTTGCTTCTGGGTGGTCTCCCACCTCTGAATGTTCTTTTGCTCCACTTTTACTTCAGAATTACCTTCCGGAGCCTGCCTCTTGCCCCACACCTCTTGCTTACTACATATCCAAACAAGACTCTGTTCAAGTGCCACCCCCTGTTTTTCTCTTTTCCCCTTGTGTTGTCTAGTGGCCCAGCTGAAATAATACCCCACTTGTACTTCTTCGCTGTCCCCCAATCCCTGATTGCTTTAGCACATCCTAACTTAATTTATAGCTTTGTATGTACAAATTAGACCCTTCTACCTTGAATTCTCTATAAGGATATGAGGCATGTATAAATCATCCTTTTGCTTCTGCATATACACTGGCATTACAGGAAAGAAGGACCAGATTGCTCATACTACAGTTTCATTAACTTTGTGGTCTTCAGAAGGGTTAAACATAACTGCAAAATGGAGGAAAAAATACTCAATTTGTAGGTGGAACAATTTAATCACTCAGTTTATGCTATACAGTTAGAAATCAATCAGTCGGGGCTGGAGAGATGGCTCAGAGGTTAAGAGCATTGCCTGCTCTTCCAGAGGTCCTGAGTTCAATTCCCAGCAACCACATGGTGGCTCACAACCATCTGTAATGGGGTCTGGTGCCCTCTTCTGGCCTGCAGTCATACACACAGACAGAATACTGTATACGTAATAAATAAATAAATATTTAAAAAAGAAATCAATCAACCAATGCATAATCATAGCTATTTTGATGTGTATTAGTGTGGACTTCAGTTTCCTTGTTTTTCTTTGAGGGTATTTCCATGTAAGTAGAATTTAATTCAATTCCTTCATCTTGGGAAGAGTCATCTCTGCCTTTGTTTCACCTGATTTCATTTTTAGAATCAACACTGAGTATTTTATTAGCCTTAATACCCTGGTCCGAAACCACATTTTTCTGGATTAGCGCTGGCTGTGGTCTCATTTAGGCAATATAGATTTAAAGAATAGCTTTAGGAAAATCACACAGATGTATAATCAGAGTACACAGCATTTAACATGGTTGGCTGATGTGCCTCTGGGTATGTCATCTGTTTCAGTGACAGCAGAGGTGTTCCAAGCTGACCCCAACTAAACCTGGAAGAATAATACACCTTTCATGGCTGGCAGTATTCATAATATAACCCTTCCAGAATATTTCAGATCGCATCCACCCTCTGAGTATTAGGCATCTCTTTCCATTGGAGGCCAGTGTCCTCCTATAGTTAGGACCAAGCATCCTCAGGCTATTTCCTTTCCAGTTAGCAAGTCTTCACAAGGGCTAGGATCTTTCCCAGGTACACTGTCCGATGTGGTTGATTGCCACCTAGTGGACGTATGCAGCACCTTGGGTCACAGAATCTAGACAAATGCTTTCGTGACTGGTTTTGAGACTCAGCATAGTCTTCTTGCTGATGGAATAAAGGGATTCAGGCTGCAAAATGGTGTTTAGCCAAAATTCTATCAGCCTTTCTCTGTACAGCTAAACACATTGACCTGGGTGTAAAACACTGTCTGAGCCTTGGAAAACCCTGTTTCCATGTGGTGTCTGTGAGAAAGGTCCTGGCTTCTAAGAGCTCTCATTTTCACTGCAGACTGGAGACTTGGGGATGTACAGGGGCTGGCATGTGGCTGTGATTGGCACTTAGTTTGCTTCTAGTTTATCTCTCGAGGTCCTTGGTAGAGAGAGAGAGAGTTGCTTCATTCCCCTGCTGATGGTGGCTTTCCCTCTAGCCTTGTGAGAACTGTCCTCATTGACGTATTAGAGGAGGTGGTTCTGTGTTGGTGGTAAGCTCATTCACACGTTCCACATCATCTGGCTCCATTCAGATTCCCATTAGCCAGAGAGCTTTTACTGACTTCCTTAATCTTTTTTTTTTTCTCATCCAACATGGATTTGGGAGGTTCACCTTCAGTGAAGGCTGATTAATCTGTGGAGTACCCCACTGTTCTCTTTCATTGTTCTTTCTGTAGCATGCATTCACAGCCAGGCTTGAGCTGGATTTGGAGCGAGGCACTGAGGGACACTGTCCTGCTTGGGTAGGACTCTCTACTTTTAAGGCACATCACAGAGTTACAGGAATAAAATTTCTGATAAGGGGGATTTCCTTAGTATTCATTCCGGAAGTGAAAAACAGGGTCAGGTTTCGGTTGGTTAGAAAAGCCAATGATGGCTTCTTGGAGAAAGTGGCTTCTGCTGGAACCCAGAGCAGGAGGAGGCAGGTCACATTCTCAGGGTCTTTCAGGCCTTGTGAGGGCCGTTAGTCTCCTGTCTACCTATCACAGGTCTGACATAGTTGGGCAGAAACTTACCAAAGAGTTGGAAATAGATATGGGGAGGGAAGAGAGCAGGCTGGGGCAGCCATTCAGCAAATAGTAATGTCCATTTGGAATAGAGGGCAGTGAAGGCTATGAGCTGACAAAATTAAGAGCCACTTGTGATGGAACAGATAGGCCTGGAGACAGACATTGTGCATTAGGTTGACAGGCAGGTGTCGACTTGTGTGGCAAGACAGGGAAGGCCTTCTTTGTCCTTGGCTGATTGTCTTAGAAGATGATATATGGGGGGAGAGTTTGGATTTGGCTGTTCAGAGCTTCACTTGTGGGTGGAGATAAAGAGTAAATGATCACCCTTCAGGAGCCACCTCTCTCTCTAGTTCTCATGATGGGTCCTCTCCGGTGACTCTCAGGTACTGCAAGCTGGCTTGTGTTGCTGTGGGCAAACAAAGCAGCAAAGCAGATTTTGGAGGTGATTGCCCAGGCAACTTTGTATGTTTTGAGATGAAACACCCAAGGAATGGCTTCAGAATCATTCCACAGACAGGGTCATGGGCAGTGGAGGGAATCCTTAGCAAGGCCTGGGGACGTTGGTGATTTTTATGCATTCTGTAGCTGAGAGGCCAACTCCTAGCAAGTTCTTAAGAATCCACTTTTAGGAACTGCAGTCACTCTATATCTGGAAAGAAAGACCTGACTGAAGGAAATTCCTAAGGGTAGTTATATGCAATTAGAATAACTTTGAGGGGACAGAAATGCAGCATATTACCGAAATGAAATATAATTATAAGGTTACCTTGGGTTCTTTATTATGTGGGTGTAGACAAGTGCACACAGTTATGTTAAATTTTATCCAGGAGGGAGCATAAATCGACTGTGACATCACTGATAAAGCTGTGTGACGGTGGCTTTGTAAAGTGTGTGAAAAATAATGACACACCTTTTGTTTTAAAGAAGCATCATACTTGGGTTTAAGCCTCTCAAGTTCTGTGCAGAGGAATA
The DNA here is from genome assembly GCA_028555095.1 of Dicrostonyx torquatus. Taxonomy (NCBI): domain Eukaryota; kingdom Metazoa; phylum Chordata; class Mammalia; order Rodentia; family Cricetidae; genus Dicrostonyx; species Dicrostonyx torquatus. The sequence continues at coordinate 2,179,547 of JAQHUG010000149.1, forward strand.
TCTGCTGAGGCCATGGCATCCCGAGGAAGAGAAGGGCACCTTTCTCTGCCCCGGGCGATAGAAGGTTTTGGGAGAAATCTTCCAAGGTCCAGGTTTGTAGCTCCTTTCATATCCTTATTTTCTTCATCACCAAGTGGGTCTTCTATTCCTTGGATGTAGGCCGTGATCTCTTTGCTCTGCCCTGCCAGCATCCGCCGTTCTGCAACAGCAGTTATGCAAAGTAAACATTACTGACTCTGTTTGACTCCGTGCTGTGACTTGAGCTGCCTGCACATGAACCAGCGAGGTTATATGAGCAGGGACTACGATGCATGGCACACACCCAGCTCTAGGCACCAGCTCTTCAGTCCTTACTGGAATGTGCATGGTTGCGTCATGTTTACATTAGGAATGAAAGCTCCAGCAATATGCATTTTGAGAGCTATGTGCCTAGAATGCCAGTTTATATCAAGATACCACTAATACTTTTGTATTGAAATAGGTAAGAAACAGTGATTTTTGAATGTCTTACTTTATGTCTTCATCATTGTCCCAAATACCACAGAGGGACTGTCTTAATGGGGGTGAGCAGTATGGAGCCTCCACATATTCCAGGGACCTAAGTCCAGAGGATTGATGAGTCCCAAGTGTGCAGAGTGCTTGTGTATAGTAGGTCTCCCTCACTTGTGGGGCGATTCCAATGACTAACACTCTAACTCATCTGGGGTCAGTTAACATAGCTAATAATAGGTAAGTTGGAACTCGGACCCAGGACCTAAAGCTGGCTGGGGTAGAAGCCAGAGTTTGGGACTGATCATTCTTTTAGCCAGACTCATAGGATGCAAGTGGTGAGGGGGCGGTTCCCTTAAATAAGCTGAAGATGTCACGCTTTGGGCCAGGCGCAGATCCTGAGCAAGCAAAACAACAGGTGTCTACTGTAGTTTCCCTGAAAGACGTCTCAGCCAGGTCCAAGGTAAGCGCCTTTCCAGGCTCCAGGCTCTGGGCTCCTTATTCCATTCAGCCGTCCTCCCTGGCCCCGAGCCCTGTGTTGACTCCATCACTGCTCATTACCTCATCGTCCACCAGGCCCAGATCTAGCCTCTCCATCTGCTGTGGGCCACCGGGCAGTGACATCAGGTTACTTTCTGCCTGTAACCGGGCAGGGCAGCACTTTTAGAAGGGCGCACAGAGGCCCTGCTGTTCATTTGCTGGGCCTTCGTCCTCCTTGGCAGCTGCTGGCCGGCCAGCCTTTCAGGTGCACCCTGGAGACTTGCCCAAATTCAGTTTTCATTTCCCTTTTTTCTACTTTGTTGAGGTGATCATTAGCATAACTGTTTTGTCCTGTTGGGGAGGAAGGGGACTGTCAGGCAGAAGGGGAGGTGATCCTACTCACACTGTTTGCTCAGGTCTTATTTTGAGAGATCTGATTGAGGGCATGCTCGGGCTAAAACGTGACTACATGCAGCCACAGTCACATTTGCCGTGCCTGTGCTTAGGGCTCCTGGGGTCCTTCTCTTCCACTTTGGAGTTACATCCTTGCTGCTTCCTCTCTGGCCTGTCCAGAGTCTCAAGTTTCCTTCCTCCCCACGGTCTTCTGACTTTTAGGTTTGCTAGGAGTGAACTGTGTTCTGAAGAAGACCCTCTTCTGAGAAAAGCCTAGTTCCCTGCTCTCATGTTTGGATGCTTTATTAAGGACTCTTCCTGAAAGCATCTGCTCCAGGGAGGGGTTTGAAATTGGAGCCCGTGTTCTTCTCCACCCTGTGTGCCTCCTATTGTGCCTCCTAGGACCCAGCCCTCTGAGCTGTGGGAAAGTGGTTAGTGGTTCAGGATCTAGTCAGGAACTAGTAGCACAAGTTCCTTGTTGAGAACAGCAGCACCCCCTGAGTCTGGTGACACTATACGCCAGCTCTGGCTTGGAAGGGACACTAGGAGCTGGATTTGTAAATCATATCTCTTCGTCATTTGTGCAACAAACTCTGAGCAGATTGCACCACACATCCTAGGAGAAGAGACACAGCAAATACAATCAAAAAATGAGAATTATCACCCTTAGCCTTCAGGAAGAAAATGGGAGCTGAAGGACGAAGTGCTGAGGGTCAACGATGTTTTGAAAACAATTGTTTTGAAATTACAATATAATATCTCATTTTCCTCCACTTCCGTTAGTCCCTCTTGTGTGTCCCCCTTGTTTTCTCTCAAATTCATGGCCTCTTTTTTCTTAATTATTGACACACACACACACACACACACACACACACACACACACACACACACACCCTTCAAAAAAAAAGCTAAAAAGTAAATCTACCATATGGCCCAGCTGTAATGCTCCTTGGGCTATGCCTGAAGAACTCAATATCCTTTACTTCACAGATAGTTTTTCAGCCATGTTCATTGTTGCTCTATTCACAATAGCTAGGGAATGGAAACAACCTAAATGACCTTCATCTGAGGGAAGGGATGCTTCTATTTAGAGGGTCATGTTGATCCGGGAAGCCAGAACCTCCCATCTTATTAAATCCAGGCCTTGTTACCAGTTATGCCTCCTATTACCATCCGCTGGGAGTTTGAACTTAATGCCATTTCCCCTTCAATGAGGGAAGCCTGGATAGATGGTAATTTGAATGATTAGCCTAATCTGCAGGAAGGCTGCATGTGGAATTAAGTTAAGCGCGCTGTACTGAGCAGCCTTGTCTGTCAGGCCACTTAAAGGCACCTTGGTGATTTTATGCCCAAACAGAAGCTGAGGGCTCAGGAAGGATCATTGGCTTTTATTACTGTCTTAAAGGATAGTTTAGTGTTTGAATTTGACAAGGGCCCTAGAGAGTTTTTATTATAGGTACCATGTGTGGAGTTGGTTTCTTAAGAAAATCCCAATACAAAACATTGCCAGGGCTGCTTCTGGTGACTATGGGAAACGGCTCTGATGGAAATTTGTCAAGCCGTGGGCTAAGGAGAACCGGTCTGAGAGGATCTGAGAACTTGGCGCTTGTCTGTCTTTAGCTGGAGGAGGAAGCTAGGCGTGCTTATACCTGGAGACAGCAACACAGGCATTTCTTGCTTTCTTTCGGATCTATAGAATGTGCTAGAATCACACATGGGGGCAGCTGTACAACCACACGGAAGGTTTGGCAGCATGTACCTGTAGGGTTTGGGGTCTGATAGTGGTCCCGGTTCAGGTTTCCTCCTCATTCTCCTGAAGTGGTGAGATTCCCATGTGTCAAAGGGAGATGACAGGTCTCAGTGTGTTTGAGGAAGCAGACACAGGATTAAAAATTGTATGTATGTATGTATGTATGTATGTATACACCTGCACTGGCGTGCAGGGCCTTGGTATGCTAGGCTAGCACTTTAACACTGAATTGTGTCTTTATCCCACAGGATTTGAATCATTAAAGCAATTGCAATAACAATGTTAACTAGAACAAATCATATATAAAGTGTTACATAAAAAGGTATTTATTATTTTGAGTTAATATTTTTTAATTACTTTAATTGAGCTATATATTTTTTCCCTGCTCCCCTCCCTTTCTCCTCTCCTCTCCTTCTTCCCTTTTCTATAGTCCCCATGCTCCCAGTTTACTCAGGAGACCTTGTCTTTTTCTACTTCCCATGTAGATTAGATCCATGTTTGTCTCTCCTAGGGTCCTCTTTGTGGTCTATTCTCTGGGATTGTGAATTGTAGGCTTGTTTTATTTACTTTATTTCTAAAAGCTACTTATGAGTGAGTACATATTATATTTGTCTTTCTGTGCCTGGGTTACCTCATTCAAAATGATGTTTTCTAGCTCCATCCATTTGCCTGCAAATTTCAAGATGTCATTATATTTTTCTCTGCTGTGTAGTACTCTTTCCTTTTCCATTCTTTGGTTGAGGGACATTTAATTTTTTTCCAGCTTCTGGCAATGACAAACAATGCTGCTATGAACATAGTTGAGCACATGTTCTTGTGGTATGATTGAGTATTCTTTGGGTATATACTGAAAAGTGGTATTGCTGTGTCGTGAGGTAGTTTGTTTCCTAATTTGCTGAGAAATCACCATACTTATATCCAAAGGGGCTTTACCAGTTTGCACTCCCAGAAGTGATGGAGGAGTGCTCCCTTTACCCCACAACCTCTCCAGCATAAGTTGTCATCAGTGTTTTTGATCTTGGCCATTCTTACAGGTGTAAGATGGAATCTCAGAGTTGTTTTGATTTGCATTTCTCTGACGACTAAGGATGTTGAGCATTTCCTTAAGTGTCTTTCACCATTTTAGATTCATCTGTTGAAAGTTCTCTGTTTAGGTCTGCACTCCACTTTTTAAAAATTGGATTATTTGTTCTTTTGATGACAAATTTCTTGAGTTCTTTGTATATTTTGGAGATGAACTCTCTGTCTGATGTGGGGTTGGTGAAGATCTTTTCCTGTTCTGTAGGCTGCCGTTTTGTCTTGTTGACTGTGTCCTTTGCTTTACAGAAGGTTTTCAGTTTCAGGAGGTCCCATTTATTAATTGTTTCCCAGTGTCTGTGCTTCTGGGGTTATATTTAGGAAGTGGTCTCCTGGGCCAATGTGTTCAAGTGCACTTCCCACTTTCTCTTCTATGAGGTTCAGTGTGGTTGGTTTTATGTTGAGGTCTTTGATATATTTGGACTTGAGTTTTGTGCGTGGCAGTAGATATGGCTCTATTTTCATTCGTCTACATGTTGATATCAAGTTATGCCAGCACCATTTGTTAAATATGCTTTCTTTTTTCCATTTAATATTTTTTGCTTCTTCAGGTGTTTGTTGGTGTGTGGATTGATATCCGGGTCTTTGATTTGGTACCATTGGTCCTCCTGTCTGTTCAGATGCCAATACCAGACTGTTTTCAGTACTATAGCTCTGTAGTAGAGTTTGAAGTCAGGGACTGTGATGCCTCCAGAAGTTTCTTTATTGTATAGGATTGTTTTGTCTATCCTGTGTTTCTTTGATTTTCCATATGAAGTTGAGTATTGTTCTTTTGGGGTCTGTGAAGAATTTTGCTAGGATTTTGATGGCCATTTCATTGAATCTAAGGATTGCTTTTGGTAAGACTGCAATTTTTATTATGTTAATTCTGCCTACCCAAGAGCATGGGAGATCTTTCCATTTTCTGGTGTCTTCTTCAATTTCTTTCTTCAAAGATTTAAAGTTCTTTTCATACAGGTCTTCCATTTGTTTGATTAGAGTTACTCCAAGATACTTTATATTATTTGTGGCTGTTGTGAAGTTAACATTTCTTTCATGAAATAGTCTCAGGAACAAACCTTGCTAAGTATACACAGAAGGATGTAAAAGGGTAATAACTAGGAAGGCTGATTTAATTTCAATAATTTCTCTCTTCCTGTCTTTCTTTTTAGATTTGTCTTCGGCAAAGCGGAAGTTTGCAGATTCCTTAAATGAATTTAAATTTCAGTGTATAGGAGATGCAGAAACTGATGACGAGATGTGTATAGGTAAGTCATACCCTGGTGGGAGACAGAAACATTCCAGCAAGCCTTCGCTGGGCTAGGAGGCCTGTTAGTAAGGAATCCAGTGAGCAGTGGAAGGCACAGAGAGGAAGGTCAGGGTGGGGCTCCTCCTTGCATTGGTCCCACTCCCTGCCCAGTGGCAGGAGGAAGCTGGGCGTTTTGTGATGGTGTCCTGTCTACCTTCCTTCAGTGTCCTGCTGGTTTTGCGACACTCTCCTTTTTTCCCTTAGCCCAGACACAATACTAGGAACCTGAGTGAATGCAGATGGTAGAGAATTGGGTTAGGGTTGCGCAGCGTTAGCTGAGGGACTGAGATGAGAATGGTGCTATGCTTTACTTGACTTTTTAATTTAAACTGAATTACCACGTAAGTTCAACTTATCTCAAGTTCTAGTCTGTTTCTTTCTAACATTTCACAAATTTGATCTGTTGGCCTTTCATTTTGGCCACAGTTGGCTGGAGCCATGTGACTGCCACCACCTGCAGAGCGGAACAGAACTAGCTCCCTGTGTCTCCACCTCTCTCTCCTTTATTCCCTTACTGAGAGGTGGAGGTGAGCTCCACATAGCACCATGCTGTACTGCTTCCCTCTTTGCTGTCCCCTGCTCTCTTCCATAGGCAACTCCGAGCACAGAACATTGATGCAGCCAAGACTCACCACTTTCTCGGGGCTCATAGTCTATTTTTTTCTTATATTGGATGTCTTGGTTGATGTCATAAAAGGAGGAAGAACTAAAAGGACTTGGAGCTGGGATTGTAGTGCAATGGTAGAGCATGTACTTAGTGTATGTGAGGGGTTGGGTTCAATGTCCAATAACAAATTCAATTGTCCAAAGCAATAACAAGAATTAGGAATGTTAAGGTTGTTCAGATGATTTTTGAGTCTGTTGCCAGGCAGAACACCAGGATCTGGGTATGAGCAAAGACATCTGGGAAGTAGCTGAGAGCAATGAAAATGTGTCGCTGTTGTAAGTCATGATGCTTTTCTGGCATTGCCCAAATATCCTAAAGTCCTGGGGCTACTTCACTAAGTGCCTGTTGCCTTAGTGAAAGATTCTGGCAAAGACCATCTGTGTTTGCCTGCCGTGCTGCAGGCTGTATTATATTGCTGAGTGGCTTTAGAACTCAGAGAGAAGGAACCCCAAGAGATGCCAGGGCTGTGGCTTCTAGTGCCCCAAGACTATTTGTTTAGTTATCATGCCAAAGCAAAGGTTGGATTCTAATGCAGCCCAGCAACAAAGATTGAAGAGGTTGAATCCTGGACAGGAAATCCTTCAGCTCCTTAGTGGAACTCTGCCCCTTCCAGCCTCAGGGCTGGGAGCCTGCCAGCACCTCAGCATTCCTGGGAACTCTCAGGAATAGGCGGGTCTTTTCCTTGGAGAAATCCTTTAGCTGGTGTTCCAGGAGCAATTAACCTGCATTTCTGGGTCATCCTGTCTTTCGTGGTTAATGATTAAAAGATGAGGGAATCTGAAGACAGCAGTTGACTTTGGGCATCCGTGTGCATAAGGAATTGAAATCAGTAAGTTGCTTTAGCACACCCGTCATTTTGCTTTTAGTTCATGGCTTCTTTCTTTCTCTCTTCCAGCGAGATCTTTGCAAGAATTTGCCACTGTTCTCAGGAATCTTGAAGATGAGCGGAGTCGCATGGTGAGTATCTTATGCTGTTCTTGGTCCGAGGCAGTCTATTTGCATTGAGAGAGCAAAGACCCAGGTTTAAGTTGAGACTACCTCTGGAGTACTCTGAGGCTGTGAACCCTTGAAGAATTTGATGTTTTCTCTGAGTGTTAAAGAATTACCAGCGCATAACTTTGGAAGAGGATCATTGTTCTCAAGATTCACTGTAGGTCTGAGGAGATCGTTTAGTAAGTAAGGCCCTTGCTGCATAAGCCTGAGGACCTGAGTTCAGATCCTCAGCACCCATGTAACAAACAAGATTCAGTGGTGCACATCTGTAATCCCTAGGGTTTGCTGGCTAGTCAGTCTGTCCAAATTGGTGAGTTCTGGGTTCAGTAGAAGACAGGTGGAAAAGCAGGCAAATAACATAGGAATAACATTAATGTCAACCTTTGGCACACATGCGCACACATAGAAGCATGTACATGCATACACACACACACACAGACATACACACACACAGACATACACACACGACTTTAGGGCAGTGCTTTCGGCTTTGTTAACTTTTAGGAATCTGACTGAAAGAGAAGGCATGTGTCCCAGTCTGCTTCTCCATGCCTCATTAAACCCATCCAGTGGTCATTCAGGGAAGACATCGCCGCTTCACTCTGGCCCCAAGGCACCTGCCACGTAGCTGGAAGTCAGAAAATGCATCCTGGCAAAGAAACGTGACCGCAGGAGCACCTCAGAAAGAGAGTCTGCAAATTCAAGAAGCCGATGCTGACCTCTAGGTTCCAAGACAGTGCTTTCAATCCAGCATCTGCTGTCATTAGTGGGTGGGGGTCCCTTTGCATTTCCCATGTCACCCAGGTAGCAGGAGGGAAGTCTGATCAGAAGCCCCCAGCAGGCTTCACACTGGCTTGTACCTGAGGGTAGGGGGTAGGGGCTCATCTCCAGGTATGCAGTCCTAGAAGGATGTCAAACTTGGAGCACGTTCCTTCTCTTTCTGTAGCAGTTGCTGACAGCATGAGCTGCCAAGATCAAGACATTGTGCAGCCAGAGTCTGACCTGTTCTAGCTTTTGTGATAGCTGTGACGTCCCCTCTGTGTCCTCCCAGTTTTCCAGATGAAGTTACTGAGGTTCACAGGGGCCACCTTGTGTCCAGGCTCACATGGTTGATAGGTTGTGCAGTTTCGATTCAAACCCAAATTGACATTACACCAAAAGATGTGGGGATTTCTTTAAAATTCTCAAGAGGACAGAAGCCCCCACACCCTTTGCCTAGCAGAGACCCTCCCTCCTCTGACAACTGACTGCTGTTTGCTTGAGCCCAAACTGGAGCACTAGTGGCAGTGGTAGGGCTGGTGAAAGCATGAGTGTGCACATACTAGTGCCCTAGAAAGAGACACGGTTCTTCTGAGTCTGACTCAGGGTCATGTCAATATTTGGGGGCGGGAGTATGGTCAGCAAATCACCATGAATACCCTGCAAATTGCTGTGGCCTGCGGTAGGGGAACAATGCCTGGATTATGCTTTTTTCAGCTGGCCTCTGCAATTTTATTATTACTCTCTGCTGTCCACTTCTGAGTTTCTGGCCATCACAAGCCTCTTCCCACCGTGCTCACCGTGGGACAGTTTTATTATCAGTTCAGCTCAGCTCAATGAAGCTGTACCCTTTTGGAGGAGCCATGGCTGTGGGATATTTTGCTGTCCATTGTGTTTTCTGAACATTTGGTTCATTCCTCAGACTCTGCACGTGGCACATGTGTCTGAACAGTCACTGTGGGCTAGTAAATATGAGTTCCTTGAAGGCAGAGAATGGTGTCTGTGCTCTACCATTAGTCCGGTTCCTTCTTACTATGCTTGAGAGATGAGAACACAGGTCTTGTTCTGCTTCCCATGAGAGCACCTGAGTACTAGCATATTCTGAATCTCCTTAGGACTAGCATCTCAGCATGGGTACCTGCTGGGATAACTTGAGGGACTTCACAAACACTGATGTCTGGGATCAGAACCAGAGATTGAGTTACTGGTCTAAAGCATGGCCTGACTATCAAGATTTGGAAAGCTCCCCTGGGGATTCTCATGTGCAGCTGAGGTTGGAAACCTCATCAGCTGGCTCAGCACCTTTGTGAACTCCAGAAACTTGTAGTTGATTTATGGGCTAGACCTACATAAGCTAAGTAAACAATACCAGTTAGCAATAAAAATCAGCTAAGAGCAGTAATGTTACCACACTGTAGTGTTAAAATGTACTCTGTAGAAGTGAGTGCTTTCAAAATTAAGGAACACGCAAATGGGAATCAGTGTGGAGAGCTACTCTTTTCTGCCCCTCACGTTGTCCAGGCAGTTCTTTACTGTGTCCACCAAGAGCCTCTGGCATTTTCTGTGTTGTTGCCGTTGTGAAGGGCATGCATATGATTTAGAGAAAATAATGCCTTGTTGAAGAGAGATTCCTGAAATAATTAGTTGAGAGAAGCGTGAGCAATGAGTAAAGATCGTAAAATATTGTGCTGCTTTTGAAAAGACTGTAGAATCCTAGAGCCGGAGCAATGCAGCCCCCTCATTTTTCTGGATTAGGAAATTAGAGTCCAGAGAATTTAAACGCTTTGTTCATGGTCACACACTTGGCAGCTTGTCCAGGGGTCACTCATTCACTCATTTGGTCATTCAGAAGTGTTTGAGTGTGCCTTTGTTTCTGACTTCGTTGGTGCTTTGGGAACACTGGGGGATGAGCGAGTCTTTTCAGGGCTGGTGTATGTGTTGTAGATAGTTCTGAGCCAGAAAACTACCTGGCCTCTGAGTTCTGGAAGGCTCCTGGACAGCTTGTCTGAATTACAGCTCTGGAGGTCCGGGAAGGCCTCCACAGAGAAGTAACCTTTAAACTGAGACCTTGATTATAAGCTGTCCAAGAGCATCAGAGGGAAAAGCCAGAGACAAAGGGTCCAAGGTAGGACAGATTTGGTGGATTCGAGGTCTGTCGGTGTGACAGGGAATTGGAGTGTGGGAACTGATGGCTGGGAGTACAATGCAGTTGGGCGGCAGTCAGTGGTCAGGAGGCAGAGGTCTGGGCCCCAGTTAGTTCCCTAAGGAACCCATCAGGCGTGAAAGGTCTTTTCCATTGATGTTTGAAGGTGTTTTGGATTTTAATTGACACTTCATGTTGATGTACTTTACTTAGGTGAATACTGAACTTATGTCACCTGAAGCTTGAAACTTAGATTGCCTCTGTCACCAGGTCCCTGCACCCTGTAAGTGGTTGCCCACCCTTTAGATAGAATCACTTCTTCTAGAGTTCAGAGGGCTGAGGTTTTAGAGGACTGTAAGGCACAGGCTGTCCTGGGCTACACAGTGAGACTCACTCTCCAGCAACAGCGAACTCTCCACGGGAGGAAGGTCCCATTAGGAGTTTCTGAGCGGATTCTCTCTTAAGGAGCTACTATACAGAGGCACATGGACTCAGTTTTCATCTGGAGGTTTCATCTGGAGGCCAGAGGGAGCGTTTGTGGAAGAGCTGCTGTACTTACGACTAATACCCTCTGCTTTTCTTCCCCAGATTGAGAACGCCAGTGAGGTGCTCATCACGCCCTTGGAGAAGTTTCGAAAGGAGCAGATCGGAGCTGCCAGGGTGAGGATTTTGCAAACTTTGTTCTTGCACTTTAGGATGGAGTCTGAAGATGGCAGTACTTCCTCCAGTTCTAGCTCGGCTCCCCTGCCTTTTACATGAGGCTGAAGTGCTGGCCGCCTGTGGTCACCCTCAGCAGCCATCCCAGAGTTTTGTTGTCTGATTGTTGGGTGCTAATTCATAAACCACTCAAGGTAGAGGTGTTGCCTCTTTGTGCTAGGTGGCTGTGTGCTTGGATGGTGGACTGGCCGGCCTACTCATTTTTGTGTCATTGTGAGTGGGGTGGGGATAACCAAAACTGCATTTAAGCAGAGTTATGAACTAGGCTTTGGGGATACAGGGACTTCTTATAAGCCTCATTAAACAAACTATATTTACTTATTTGTGTGTGTGCGTGTTTGTGTGTATGTGTGTGTGCATGCACACATGCACACATGCATATGCCAATAGTGCTCATATGAAAGTCTGAGAACAGCTTTCACCATATGGGACCCAGAAACTGAATTCAGATCATCAAGTCAATGATGAGCACTTATTAACAGTTGATCTGTCTTGCTGGCTCTCAGCTCATATTTTGTTATGTGTAGAAATGAGCCTGCCTTTGTTAGATCATTCAATTCTTCAAGAGAAACTGAAAATTCAGAGACTTATGAGAGATTTCCAGTGGGCAAATATTTTAAGAACACACGTATTCTTAATCTAGATCAAACTCAACTGCTGCATGCTTTAGCCCAGAGGTCACCATTTGTGACTGACCTTGAGGCATTGAGACCAAACAGCTGATTCGTTCATTCACTCTTCTTCTTTCTTTCTAATTTAAATTGTTATTGAAAATAGATTTTTTATACATTATAGTCTGACATGGTTTTCCCTTCCCCAACTCCTACCAGATTCTCCCTATATCTCCACTCACCCAAATTATGATTTTTTTCTTTCTCTTTCTCCTTTAAAAAACAAATAGGCAACAAAACAAAACAACTTCTCCTAAAACCAAAAACAAACAAACCAGAATAGGACAAAATAAACAGGGAGAAGAAAAGAAAAAGCACAAGAAACACACACACACACACACACACACACACACACACACATCCCATAAAAACTCAAAACCAGAAACTGCATTATATCAACAACTTGTAAGGTCAAAAAATGGTGAGACAAAGCTCCAGAAGGACCACTGCACTTCTTTTGTGCTGTCCATCACTGCTCTGCACCGCACTGACCTTACGTGTGGTTTGTGCACCCAGGAAGTTTGTTGGAGAAAACTAATTTTTGTAATTAGAAGAGGGCCGAGGGAAGCCTGTTCCCTTGTTTTAAGTCACTAACTAAACTAGCAGAGTGGTAAAGGCCCCCTGCTGGGGAGATGTTTTCATCCTCATGGTAGCAAGCAGCTTCTGTCCCATATTTTCCTGACATTCTAGAGCTGTGAATGAATTCAAACGCAGCCCCTTGAACCATCCGCGGCCGGTGGGAGATTGAGGCAATTCCATGCTTTCTGTAGGTTTTACTTTGAAAATTGTCCTGGAGAAGTCCTGTACGAGTGAGCTTCTTCGCCTCCCTCCCTTTGCCTTCCAGCTGCTTTTTAGAAACAGACATGCCTACTGAGAGAGATGATGCTTGGTCAAGGCTTCCGGAGGGAGGAAGGGAAGACCATAGAAGGTCTCCTATTACAGCGGACTTGTACCCTTTTAAGTTTACATTTAGGAAGAAGTATGCATTGCTTCTGTTCCAAAGATGCAGGAGCATATAATTGGAAGGAAGTCTTCTACTAAGGCTCTTGTCCACAACCACGCCTCTCTGTAATATCTGAGACTGTATGGCTAGCAATTCTCTTAGTGGTCCAGGAAGTCACCTTCTCTTGCATGGCCTGGGCCTGTATTTTCCTGTGTCCAGACACCTACCACAGAGACTTCTGACCTGTCTGTCATCTTTACATTAGCTGCTTCTAATGGAAAGCACAGACATCCTCCCACTCTGGCCCTCCCCTGTCTTGTTTTGGGAGTTACCATAGTTACTGGGGAGGAGCAGTACAGCTCCCTCTGGGTTTACTACAGTGATCCTGTGACAGGATCATGCACCTTTGCCAACAGGTTTGATGTGTGTCACTGTTTTAAGCTTCCCCCAGGCAAATCATTAATGATGCATTTTGGTATTTGAGGTGATTTCTCATCCCTCCTCCTTTGTCGTTTCTTGTTTTCATTCCCAGTGTATTCCCCTCTCAACCCACCCATACATTTATATCACAGTAGTATGTGAATTTGAGAGAAAGCCAACAAAGCTTAAAGACAACCCAGGGAGGCACCTCAGAGACACCCAAGGAGCCAGCAGGGCTCTTCGCCTGTTTTGGGTGGCCCGGAGCTTGTTCCTGAATTCTGAGTATTTGATGCTAAAATTATTTTTTTCCCTCCTGCCTCTCTTCTCTGCTGCTGCTTTGGTTGCCATAACAACCTGTTGCACAGGGGTCCAGGAAGGGGAGTTTGTCTTAGATTCTTTTTGTTGTTGCGAATGCTTCAACAAAGGAGCTTAAGGAAGAAAGGTTCATTTCAGCTCTCAGTTCCAGGAGACAGTGCATCATGAGTCACAGAGGGAAGAGCTTGAGGCTACTGATCACATCACCAGCCAAGGGACAGAGCAATAAGTGCCTGCTTCTCCGTGGGTCCTCTCTCCATACAATGCAGGATCCTAGTCTGACTGGTACCTCCCGAGTGGGAGAGTTTCCCCCTCAGTTCACACAATCAAGATAATCCCCCATAGGTATGTTGAAGCCTGTTCCAGGTGATTCCAGATTTGGTCAAGTTGACAATTAGCGCTAACGGTAACAGGGCCTTTGGGTATTCTTGTGCTAGAGGCCACTCAGGAATAAAGTGGGACCCCAGATCTTGACATAACTGTGACCCTAAGTCTGTACTTCTGAACTGAGCAAGTTGGCTTTTTTCTACACAGGAGGCAGAGTGGCCGTGCTGTGCTCTGTAGTGAAAGTAGAACAGACATCTGAGAATAGAGGGTAGGAGTGGCTCTAGAGCGAGGCTTCTAAAGCTCCACGTCCCTATTTCCTCATCTTTAAAAGGGGACAGTAAAACTTTTCCCCATCGAGTGCTTAAGAATAAATGAGTGAATCCATATGAGGCACTTAAGATAGTATGTGTCCTATGGCTGTTTGAGCAGAAGGACAGTGCTTGTCATTTAGTCATTCATCTGTGGTTATGACATTAGGTCACACAGATCATTAAGAGTATATGAGAAGGGCTGAAGAGATGGCTCAGTGGATAAGTGTGCATTTTGCTTTTGCAGATGACCTGAGTTTCATTTTAGGACTCATATTGGGCTGCTCACAGCTGCCTGTAATTCCAGCTCCAGGGTATCTGATGCCCTCATCTGGCCTCTGAGGGTACATATTCACATGTTAAAAAAAACACACACACAGAGTTAAAAATTAAAAAAAAACACAAAATATACATTTGAGAGGCCAGCACTATACTCTGTAGTCGGGGTTAGTGGATGAGCAGATACGGTTGTCCTGGCTGAGAGGAGAGCATTAGACACAAAGCTATAAACGATGCCTGGTTCCAAACTGTGGGACGTGCTTAGGGAGGGCTGCCTTCATCGAGCTGACACGTGCAAGTCAAATGCTGCATTTGATGAAAAGGAAATGGTTGCAGATGGCAAGTACCTTATCACCATCGGTACTACCACCACTGTCACCGTTTCCATCATTCCTGTCACCATCAGCAGTGACAGTAGCAGCAGCGGCAACCCCCACTCCCACCAGCATTACCACCATCCTTGCTACCGCTATCACCATTTCCACATTGCCTCAGAGTTTCAGTTGCTGGGATAAGGCACCATGACCAAAAGCAATGTAAGGAGGAAAGGGCTTGGTTACCTTCCACTGCAGAGGATATCACCAAGGAAAGTCAGGGCAGGAGCTCAAGGCAGGAACCTGGAGGCAGGAACTGAAGCAGAAGCCATGGAAGAACACTGCTTACTGACTTGCTCCTCATGGCTTGCTCTCCTTGCTTTCTTATAGCACCTAGGACCACCAGCTCAGGAGTGGCAGCACCCCTTCCCCCCAGTGAACTAGGCCTTTCACATCGATCATCATCAGTCAAGAAAATGTTCTCCAGCCCAATATGGTGGGGATATTTTATCAGTTGAGGTTCTCTTTTCACTTGTATCAAGTTGACATAAAATTTGCCGGCACAACCATTATCACCTCTACCATCATTACCACCACTGCTGGCAAACACCACCACCATACGGTGACAGTGACAGTGACTGCTTCTTCCAGCACCATCGGTCTGCTGCCTGTACTTCCAGTGGCCTCTGTCACCACCGTTATTACACCACCGTTATCACACCACCGTTACAATGGCACCACAGTTATTGCCCCTCTCACCAGTATTCCCATCCCTGGAATATACTGTGTGCTCTCCATGTGGCGGTCACTTTGCCAAGTGCTCTCTGTGGTTTAACTCATTTAATCCAAGTAACTCTGTTAAGAGCGAGTGTTCTTTTATCACAGAGTTGTGAGTTGGAAGATGGAACCTGAGCAATGATCTCATCTAGTCAGCCTGTGTTTGTAGAGGAGCAAGTTGGGTCCTGGAAGGTGATGGTGGTAAAAGAGGCTGGAGAGAGAGCTTAACAGTTAAGAGGGCGTATATGTTCTCTCCGAGGACCCGAGTTCAGTTCCCAGCACCCACATCAGCAGTTCACAACAGCCTGTAACTCGGGTTCCAGGGCACTTGCACATACGCCTACTCAGACACACAGAGATGCACCTCATAAAACACATCTTTTAAAGACTAAAAGGAGAACGCTACTAGCTAAGCACCGGCAACCATCTCCGCCTGCTTCACTGACTCTGGATCCAGTGTGACCAATTGCCTTGGACGCTTAGAACCACGACTTACCGTGGGATGGACTGTACCCCGGAACTGACTTAACATGGGATGGACTGTACCCTGGAACTGACTTACCGTAGGATAGACTGTACCCCAGAACTGGCTTACCGTAGGATAGACTGTATCCCGGAACTGGCTTACTGTGGGATGGACTGTACCCCGGAACTGTGCCAGAACAACCATGACTTACCATGGGATGGACTGTCCCCCGGAACTGAGCCCTTTCTTGCTGAAGTTGCGTTTGTCAGTGTTGTGTGATAGCGGCTTTCCCTGCAGAGGCCTTGGTGCTGTCTCAGCATGGGGCTTTTCTTTCCCTCTTCTCTCAGCTCCCTTCTCTGATTGTGGCAATCCAGTGACCATGGACTCTGGAGGCTCCAGTTCCCTAAAAGTTACAAAATGCCAGTGACTCATGCCCCCTGGCCTTTCCTAACCTTTGGCCAGTGGCCCTGCCTGGCCGTAGGTGCCCTATGGGATTGCCGGCCACTAGGCTAGTGAGAGTGGGTATGTGTGATGGGAGCATTGAGTGGAGTTGGAATCCAGCTCCAGGCTTGTGGATTAAGGGAGAGGAGCTGCTTGCTTGGGCCTTTCTCTGACTTGGAGGGGAATGCTTCTGTGAGCCTTTCCTTGACACGCTTGCTTACTTCATGGTGTGAGTATGGAGAGGATTCTAAGGCAAATTGTAGGAATGGGTTCATGCCCACCAAGTGTGTATATGATCATCTTAGGAGCTTGCTGCCAACCGGAGAGATGCTGGAGCTTGGTAGGACTTTTGGCTCAGAGTGTTCTGCCCCCGATGAGTGTTCTGCCCTAGGATGCCCTAGCATTACTGGCTGCCTGCTCTGGGCGCCTCCCCTCTGCCTCCTCAAGTGTTCATCAGGTCTCAGTTTTCATCTCTCCCCACTGAGGCCTCTCCTAAGAACCGTCTGTTCTTTTTTTTATTTATTTTTTAAACTTCTTACAGTAGTCTGTAATTATACTACTTATTTGTTTCCTGGTTAATTGTGTTTCTCTTCCCACTAGAATGTTCCCATCATGAGAGGAGGAGTCACTGCCCAAAGTAGATCCTAGGATAGAGTGATCGCTAGTCCTGAGTTTGTGAGATGAATAGAGACGCCTTCCTTATCTAGCTGGAAACGCCTTTCTTTTGCAGGCTTTAGAGCTGCACAGAATATCTCATTTGGACACCAGATGAGTCAAAAGCAGGCTGATACACTGGGGTAGTGTACCAAGCATTCATGCTGGAGCCACTTCCCAGCCCCGCCCACAGCGGTGTGGAGGGCAAAGAGACCGACTGCCTGTGACTGTGTCTCAAGTGGGCAGAGTGTGGGCTTTAAAGGCAGATCGTGTTAGCTTGGTGTCAGCCTTGTCATTCTCTGTGACATTTTGCAAATTGCCTTCCTTCTGAGTTTTCTTACCTATAAAATGGGGAATTAAAAATAGAACCTTGGTGACTCAAGAACTCGGTGGGAGAGCACAGGTTGATATGTATATTATTAAATTATTTTTCATTTCTTAGACAATAATTTAAGCTAATAAAAACTTTTCAACAAAAGTGAATAATTTTCATGTCTCATTTCCTTGACTTGTGTTTACATGAGCCACACCAGGTTTGTACCATGCTGCCGCTTTTCAGTCTTAAATCCAGGCTTTCACATGACAGGTAATACACTTCCTGGATTATGAGCGCCATCTGTGGACAGCAGCGATGCTTGACTTTGGTTTTGAGGTTTGCCTGTCCTCGATGGACGTTATCTAAAGAGCAGGCACATCATCATTTTGGGTGGAGGGAATGGTGAACTATGAGCACCCAAAGGTCCCGAGGGATCCAGCTTCTTCACTCCTGTAACCTCTTACTCTTTCTCCTTGCCCCCACCCCTCCAGGAAGCCAAAAAGAAGTACGATAAAGAGACAGAGAAATACTGTGGCATCTTAGAAAAGCACTTGAATTTGTCTTCCAAGAAAAAGGAAGCCCAGCTGCAGGAGGTGAGAAACCACAGAGCTCCTGCATGGTGTCAGTTTCTGTGTGGTGCTGCAGATAGAAGCCCATTGCTGTGTGTAAGCCAATACCTGGATTGGAGGAGACCTGAGAAACGGGCTCCAGGCTGAAGCCTCCTCCAGGGCTATGCCCTCCTGGGTCCAGCTTCCTTGCTAGTGACAGAGGAACAGTGCTGCCCACTACCTCCTCCTGGGCTGTGCCTCTTCATCTCCAGCTGGGATCTGCTTGCTGCTCCTCTCACCCTTGGCCTTAATGCTGCATTTTTGCCCACCTGACCTGCCTTGCATTAGTGCCTTGCGAAACTGGCGTCTGAATACTTGGGTTATCTTACCGTTCCTTAATAATAAATTTCCTAATTGTTTCAATGCAGCATTTGGTACTTACCTTTTCCTGTTTTTATTTTTAATAATATCTTACTGTCATGCATTTATTTTGAATGTTGAATGTTGTTAATCTTTTTTTTTATTAAAAAATATTCTTTTATCGGGCATGGTGGCAGAAACCTGTAATGCCAGCACTGTAGGCCAAGAATGAAGGCTGTGAGTTCAAGGCTGGCCTGGGCTACGAGAGAGACCCTGTCTCAGAAAAACAAGGGTTGGGGTGTAATCTAATGCCAGATTGTAAGGCTGTGCACCTCCCACCACAAAAAAGAAATTCTCTGACCTGTTTTCTTGGATCTGAATTTAAAAGAACATCATTGGAAGTTCTTTTAAACAGTAGTTTATTTTGAATGAAAGGTCAGTGTGGCGTACATGGAGCTGCCACCATCTTTCACTACTTTTGGAGCTTTTCAGTTTGAGTCCATACATCGATGAGGGAAGCCATTAAAGGGCAGCAGTGTGGAATGCTGCTGCCACCTAGTGGATGAAGATGATAAAGAGTAGTGTGTTCTTGAGTGGCTATGAAGTTTGCACCCAAAATCGTATTTGTTCCTTCAGCTAATATTCACTGGCTGCATCTGTGGATGCCGTTGAGGGCATGGGTGTTTAGCAGGAGTGAGACAAAGGATCTGCTCTTGTGGAGCTTAAAGTTCTGGAAAATGTCTCTCAAGAAACACAAATAATTGCTTGATAGGTCAAGCTGGAGGGTATGCGTGTGTGCGCATGCATGCATATGTGTTTTGTGTGTGTGTATCCATAAACATAGTGTTTGAAATAGTGTTCAGTAGCTTACCATTTTTATTCAGTATGAAGCTTTTGATTTCTTTTAAAAATTAACCTTCACATATTTTCTCCTTGCTTAGTGTATTCCTTAGTTAATAGCTTGTTCTTTCTGTTAAATTCTGTCTTGTTTGCAGGCAGACAGCCAAGTGGACCTGGTTCGGCAGCATTTTTATGAAGTGTCCCTGGAGTATGTCTTTAAGGTGCAGGAAGTCCAAGAGAGAAAGATGTTTGAGTTTGTGGAGCCTGTGAGTAGCTGTTTGCTTTCATCTGAACCACGCAGAAGCACAGCACGAATTATGTTGTTCTTAGTAAACCCCCAAAGTCAGATATTAGAGGGTGAAAGCTGAGAGGGCAGAGAAGCAGAGCGTCCAGCCACTGGAGAGACCTTTTACCTCTACTGAATCCTCAGACTGAAGGGGAGATCCCGTCTCTGCTAATGCTCAGACTGCATCTTGAGACTGTACTGTCTCCACTAAACCTCAGACCGCAATGAGCTCCTGTCTCTTCCTGCCTTATATTTCTCTCTCTGCCCAGCCACACACCTTCCTGTCTCCACCTCTCTAGTGCTGGGATTAAAGGTGTGAACCGCCTTATTTGTTACGACACAAAGTATCACTACGCAGCAGTGATAATGAAATGCTGCCCCTTGCAGGGAGATGTTGAACAGCCCCAGACCTGGACTGTGTCTTCTTTTAAGCAGGGAAAGCCCTGCCACTTTGGCTCTCTGGACTCTTCCCAGCATGGGAGCTGTTGGTAGACCGCTCAGTGATGGAGACAGTACAGTCAGCATCAGCTCCAGCCTCTGACCGCCTCCTCTTGCACTATTTGATCTGCAGGGGAGAAGTGTAAGTGGGATTCTTGCTGGGAATCCAGTCCAGTAGCTCTGCTTTGCCCCCCTCCTCCATCAGTCCGCACGTACGAGTAATTCTAGGACGTAGTGGAATGCACACTGTCATGTTCTCATTCTGCTCCTAGCTTCAGAGCCCTTCTGCCCCAGTCAGGCTCTATGGAGAGGCTCTTAGAGAAGGTGACTTCTCACAGCGAATATGTCATAGGCAGAGCAGCACAGAGATTCTGCTGAGGGGACCACGATAGAATCCAGACTTGGCCAGTCTGACCCGATGGCTGTACCATCCTTGTTAGAGTTGCATTCAGCTGGTGCTGCTCCACCTGCTGTGACACCTGCACAAGGACTCCACCTCAGGAAGACTTTAGGGAGCCATGAAGGTGGGGAAAGAGATAGGGGCAGGGACAGGGGAGGGACTTGGAGGGGAGGGGTAGAGGGTGAATGAATTTTGTCAAAATGCATTCCTGTATGAAGAGGTTTTTTTTTTTTTTTGAAAAAAATATTTGACCATAAGAAGACCTTTCTACATGTAAAAAAATAGTGTTATTAAGCATAAAATTCTTGCTTTTGATGAGTATTATTCCAGCCGGCCCATCTGACTTTGGAGTTTGGTCTTTCAGTAGGCACCCTTAACAAGTAAGATATCACACCTGTTAGTTTGGGTTGGATGACAACCATAAAACCCTCACACCCAGAAGGTGTTTACTTCTGGCATGTTTGTCAGGTCTGGCCACACAGGTGGGCGTGACTGGGCTCATTTGCCTGGGTTTTCTTCTTCTCTCTTTGGTCCTTCCCCCTCCTCTTCATCACCATCACTATATTTCTCTTAATAAATTCATAGAGGCAATTCCAGCTCTGCTACTTACTAGCTGAGACCTTGTACAAGGTTACATCTAAGTGTTCCTGCTTCTTCATCTGAAGACGAGGATAGAACCAGTGCACCCCTCCCAGACGTTTTTTTTAAATTTATTTATTTATTTTTGTTAAAAGCAAAATTTACATTTACTCCCCTTGTTCC
>JAQHUG010000149.1:2204760-2221611 GCA_028555095.1 Dicrostonyx torquatus
TTATTATGGGTGGTGTTTGCTTCCTTTTGTTGTGGTTTACCTTCTAGTATTTTCTGTAATGCTGGGTTTGTGGCTAAGTATTGCTTAAATTTGCTTTTATCCCTCCCAGACGTTTTAAGAACTGAATGGTGTAATGGGATGAAGAAGGAAAAGCACGGGCTTCCTTCATGTTGTCCTTGCGTACAGTGAGTGCAGTTTCAACAGCACTGTGCAGGAGACTCCCTGGGGACGCCCTACCCTTAACTGTTAGGATTGGGGTAGAGAAGGGCCATCTGAACCTCTACCACTTTGAAAACCACTTTGAGCATTGTGATGGCCCACTTCTTCACCGTGGAATAGCATCTGATTGATTACAGGCAGAAAGGAAGCCACGAGAATCCAATGAGTGAGATTTCTGGGCACACAGGTGCTGGTCACCAAAGCTGCAGATGGTGAGGTGTCTGCAGCTCAGATAGAAAGTGCTCCCGGAGAGAGGACGTCTGGGGGAGCCATGCTTCCTCAGAAGCCTGTAGACAATGTGTTTTTCCTTTCCTCTCCTAATTCTATCAATTTTCCCACAACCCTTGTTGTTCTGTGACTTGGAAAGGCCTCCAGTGCTGGACTGGAAGCACTTCCTTGTGGCACATCTGGTCCTCGAGCCTCCTGTGGAAGGGGATAGAGGGAGATGGCAGTGGAGAAGTGAAGACACTGTGAGGGGAGAAGGAAAGGCCCAGGAGAATAGCACACAAAGAAGTGTTTCCTATAGAAATGAGACCAAAGGACGTGAGAACCAATATAAACCTTAGCAATTACCTTCTCTTCTGCCTCCACAGTTTTCTTTCAGTGAAGGGAAGGCTGAGATCATAGCAATGACTTTAGGTTCAGTTGCTTATCTTGGGCATCTCTCTTAAAAAGCAGGTGCATGTTGTATTAAGAGGGGCGAGCTGTGTTCCCAGCACCTGAGAGGAGCACGGCCATTTGTTCCCAGTGCCTGGCTCCCAGCCGCGGCCGCTAGCTTATGCCCGAAATAACCACATGATAATTGTATTCATTCAAATACTGCCTGGCCCATTAGTTTTAACCTCTTATACATATTATTCTAACCCATATTTAGAAATCTGTGTGTCACCACGAGGTAGTGGGCTTACTGGGAAGATTCAGCGAGTCTGACCCTGGTGGCTTCATGGCGGCTCTCTCCCTGACTCAGTCTTGTTCCCAGCATACTGTTCTCTTTTCCCCACCTATCTAAGTTCTGCCCTATCAAAAGCCAAGGCAGTTTCTTTATTAACCAATGAAAGCAACACACAAAATACAGATCTTTCCTACACCAGGTGCATAAGGGCCAAAAAGATGGCTCAGCAGTTAAGAAGGCTGACTGCCTTTCCAGGGGACCTAGGTTCAAAACTGGACCCACGTAGAGGCTCATAATCTAGCTGTAATTCTGGTTTCAGGGACTCTGCTCCCATCTTGTGGTCTCTCTGGGCACTGCATGTACATGATAAATACATACGGGCAAAAAAAAACCCCACCTATACACACGAAACAACAGAATAATAATAAGAAATGTAAGTGGAAATCAAATTCTTACTGCTTTGGAGAAGTGCTGGAACCCAGAATTTCAGTTGTACCTGCATGGAGAACGAAGAGGGAAGAACAGCCTTTACTGTGGCTTTCTAGACTTCCAAAGAGTCCCTTCTCTTTTTCTGGAGTTGTATAGAAGGAAAGGGATATGTGTCTTCCTCTCAGGAAACAGTTATATAGAGGGAATCCTGAGGCTTTTGCCATCTCTGAAGAGAAGAGTTCAGTACTGGCCTTCTTTACTCTAAAGCCCTAAATACATACTGACTTATGTCAGGAATAGATGTGGCATATGCTACCCTAACTAGATGTTTGACAGACAGAGGACCCAGCGATGCCTACTTGCCAACCTCCCATGAGAATGTAAAGAGCAGAGGGAGGTCAAGCTACCACTTTAATATAGTGTCGGTTTTATAGGACCTCTGAAGTTGTTGGGGACAGAGTCTGGATCCTGGTAGCTGTAACATGTAGGTTTGCTGACTCATCCTCAGTGTGGCAGTTATAGCAAAGGTAATTGTGAAAAGCAGAGAAAGGAGGTTTATTCAGGGTGGCCACATTGTAAAAAAGAACAAATGAAAAGGTCTAGTGAACCCACCTCCCCCAGTCCATCTTGAGGTCATGATATAAGGATTAGGTTTAAACAGAAGGTAAGAGGTATGCCTGACTCAGTATTCCTGGTCAAGGTGCCATCCTGCCTATAACTGTCTCAGCTCTGGTTTGTCCTTCAAGGTGATTGGACAGCTTGTGTGAAATCTCTTCTCACAAAAAAGTCTGTCCTCTGACCAGCCCCAGGTTTCAGAGACACCTTTCCTTCTCCTAGCATGAGATTCCCAGGGAAAGTTTGTCTTAGTAGTCTGGTAGCCAAAGGGAGGCACACAAGTGACTCTTCTAGAATATGCTCATCGCTGTCACTGTGGTTGCTCCAGTACAAAGTTCTTCAGTAGTCTGGGCTGGGCATGCGGTTTATCCTGTCGGGGCACCCCTCCTCTGGTGCTAATCACTCCTGTCAGAAGCAGGCGCAGAGTACAGAGTGAAATCCTTCACAGGCGCCAGTGGAACTGCCGATCTGAAAAGTGGAGCCGGTGAAAAGAAGTACAGGTGTGTTTGTGGAGGGACTGGAAAGCTAAATACCACAACACAAAGGAAAACAGATGCATTTCCCACTGACGGATGGTGTTGGGGTCTGGAGGTCAGAGTGGGCCTCAGCAAGCAGTTGTGATCTCAGGTTCTTCCCATCCTTGTGCTACCTTTCACCATTGCCTGTTCTTCGTGTTAGCACTGTGCTTGCAGACAGTCTGGGGAGGATTGGGGAAGGGCCTGCAAGGGTCATATGCCAGCATTGTAAAGAAACACAGGAATGTTGTGGGTGGGGCGTAGGGCAGTTGTTGAGAATATAAAGGTGTTGTGTGAGACACTGCGGTGAACAGGTGTTTCCTTCACTTTGCGTGGCGGAGATTAGACCATGAACACACTCACCTATTAGCCTTAGAGGATTTAAATGGGAGTCAAGGGACCTAGCATAATTGAAGCCAGGGTGGTGTGTGGTCGCTTCACAAAGGGGTTTTTAGTGTTAACTGTCGGGAGGTTGAAGAAAGCCCAGAAATGCACCTAGATGTAAGTCTTGTTTTGGGTGGCTTCCTGTGATTTGACTCTGCTGGCTAGATTACAGGCTCACCAGCTTCCGTAACAACTTCTGAGTCCATGTGACAATTGGTGCTATGACTGTTGAGCAGCTCGGGTGCAGCTTCAGCCTGCAGTTCTGAAGAGCTGATGTTCTTAGGCAGTGGTAAGCATTGGGACCAAGGAACAGGTTTTGAATCCTGCCTGGCACTCACCATGAAGTAGGGGACAAGTTACTTAGCCTCTAGAGGTGCCTCCTCATTATTTAAGCGGGTCCTTTTAACATAGGTGGTGTGAGCATTCAGTGATACAGGATGTGGGAGGGCATAGCATCCCACCCACAGAGTTGCTCAGTGTGTGTTCGTTGACATTACTGCCTGTTCTATGCTTCCCAGACAGTGTTGGAAACTCAGATCTTGCTACTTTTTTTCTTCTCAGCCGGCCTGTGTGACCACTTCTTTCTGCCCTCTCGACAGCTCCTGGCCTTCCTGCAAGGACTCTTCACTTTCTATCACCATGGTTATGAGCTGGCCAAGGATTTTGGTGACTTTAAGACACAGTTGACCATCAGCATACAAAATGTGAGTGGGGGCAGGGACCAGTGAGGGAAAGGAGAGGGTGTGTTTGCTCCAGAGTTTCTCCTCATGCACTGGAATGAGGTGTGTGAGGTGGGGTCCTGATTAGGCTCAGAGGACGACAGCGGGGATCCGTTGTTTCTAGAATGCAAAATGGCCCAGGTCTAAGCACCATTTCTCTTTTTGGAAGTGTTGCTGCTGGTTCTGTGTATTTTTCAGAACAGTGTCAGGATTTCCTTGGCATTGGAAATCTCAGTTTAGCCCAGGCCAGACTAGCTGCCTTCTGTGCAACCAGCTGCCTGGTCACCTGAGGCCTTACATGAGTGTCCAGGGGTGGGAACTCAAATGGTGTGCTCTTGCTGGGCTCTTAGCAGGACTGACAGGACATCTAAGTCAGTGCCATCCAAATACAGCTGCCTCTCTGGCTTAAACCTGGGATTTTGGGTATGTAGAGTTGTTTATGGTATTTGGGGCATAAGTCATAAGGCCAGCTCTCCTTTCACTTTGGGATTGGTCACAAGTCCCAAGGCACTCCTGTGTAGGACCTAGATCCAGGTATTTCCTGCATGGCTTGTTCTGCATGGCCTTAGGAAGTTTGGATCTTACACGGTGGTTCCTTGTTTACTTGGAGAGCAGGAAGTCAAGGACTATGTCAGAAATGGTTTTTACATAGCATGGTTTTATATGTGTTCATTCCTTGGATGAAACACAAGTTCTCATACATGCTAGGCACGCTTTACCCCAGTCTGAAGGCACACTTTGAAATAGGGATTCATGGACAGTCATAACTCAGCGCCTCTGAGAGACTGAGCAAGATGCAGCTGGAGGTTTTAGGCTGTGCCTCAGGGGTTCCAAGTGGGCCTGAGTGGAAGCCAGGTGTTTCAGACTGCTCTGTGTGAGGGGATGATGTCGAAAGCACCCCTTTTAGGGGGATGCCATCTGTGAGCCATCGGCAAGCTACATTTCTTGCAACTGGAGTGGTGAGGACCATAATCCTGAAGGTGTACAAGCAGTTCTGCTATTCTGGACTGCTTATTTAAACACCCTCTACTGGGTCCAAGAGTTGCCACGCATGCTTGAAGAATTAGGCTGGGTGTTCGCATGCTTCCTCGGAGATCTTGGTGGTTGCTAGAGTTTGAGTCCTTCAGGTATGGGTCTGTAAGGCAAAGATGTACTTCTGCAAGTGAATATTTGCCCATTTCCTAGACTATTGAATTGCCCCTTACTTGCTTTTACATCTAAGCTTTCTGTTTAGGCTGATTTATTCTGAATTATTAAGAGAGTTCATTTTTTTTTTTTCTGCATTTGATCCTTTGAGCAAAATTCCTTCATTCCAGACAAGAAACCGCTTCGAAGGAACCAGGTCTGAAGTGGAATCGCTGATGAAGAAGATGAAGGAAAACCCCCTCGAGCACAAGACCATCAGCCCCTACACCATGGAAGGGTACCTCTACGTGCAGGAGAAACGTGAGTGTGCTGACTGGCAGGATGGGGTACACTTGCAGCCTTGGGCAGGCTTTGCTTCTGTAGGTGCCCGCGGATCTGTGTCCGCAGTCTTTCCCACCTCCAGGTGATGTGTTCTGTTCCCTCTGTGCTAGGATTTCTCTTAGATGCTACCTTTCCCTGAGGCTCTGTGGTAGGTAGTTCCTTTCTTCCTGGTGTCACTCTCCTTTTGAACCTCCATGTCTTCAGGTGCTTTGGATCCTACCCCAACCACATGGACATTGGAAAGTCTTACAGACCACACCCCCTTGAGTACCATAATTTGCTGATTCTACTTTCAGTTGAGAGTTATCATGGCTTGGGCCCTTTTGCTTTCCTTCCCAACTCCTGTCATTCCAATACTTGCATTTTACGGAAAGTCAAAAGAAAGAGGAGAGTCAGGAAGAAGACCCATCTTCTTGTAATGCAGTCAAGGGAGGAAATGCCAGGAGCTGCTCCTTGAATGCAGTTTTCCAGGAGGACTCACACGCATACCTTAGGCCCGGGGAAGGCTGAGAGGGTACGTATCTGGGGTGGCACCTACAGGTGCCAGGAATAAGACCCTGAAAGCTTTTGCTTTTTAATGTTTGTTCTACTAGCAGGCACCCAGTCCTCCTTACCAGGATCTTGCTGAGTAGTCCAGACTGACCTTGAGCTCATGATCTTTGACTTTTCCTTCTGAGTTCTAGAGTCACATACCTGGAAGCCAGCATGCTTTCTTAGCAGGATGCAGGACTCCTGCGTCGTGCTGGTGTGTGTTCTTCTCTGTGGTCCTGTCAGTCGATGACTTCACTCCTGAGAGCCCCAGTGGAGTAGGTTAGAAACTCTTTGTTCTCGCGATTATCTACTTAGTACTAATGTTCACGCATAATTGCTCAGGCTTAAGATTGTTCCCGTCTGACACTAGAGACTGAAGTGGGGCTGGAAGGATTGGCTACAGTAAGGGTTTTACATTTCTTATTCTTTGAGGAATGAGCTTAAGGGGGGTATAGGAAGCGGAAACCACTTCATTGGTGTACTTCATTCTCTGAGTATGGAGTGGTGCCCTCTTTGCCACGGTGGCAGATTCCCTCACCCCATCCCACTGCCATGGCTGGAGGTGACTTAGAAAAGCAGACTCTCAGGAAGGCAAGGATAGAGGTCACTGTGCCCGCAGTACAAGGCTGCTGCCATTCTTCGCCTGTGCCTGTGGGGTCACTTTCGCTCTCTCCTACTCACACTGCACGGCACAGCTCTAGGTACACATTTCACACGCTCTTGACACTAATACGTCGCTTTTTGTCAGAACTCCCTTTGGTTTTCTAGCACAGCACTTCAAGCGTTTCATTAGGATACTGTAGAGTTTTGGAACTTACTAGTTTTGATAATTTCCAAGCTTACAGGAAAGTTGCAAGAATGGTATGAAGAAAACATGTATTAAGATCCACGATTTCTCAACGCTTTGCTCTGACCGCCCCTCTTTTTCAACGCTTGGCTGTTGATATGTGCACTACCCACACGCACTCTGTTCCTCCTGAGCTCTTCTGCTCTCATGCTTCATCATGGTGCCCATTGGTCCCCTGATGGTCTTCGTTGTGTTGTCTCTTCTCTGTATGGCTACTGTTTCCCTTTGTAACTAACCAGCATTCTGTGGGAGTCACCTGACAATTGCGTAACTAGCTTTCTCTTCACCATGCTTCTAGAGTTGTGACCTATTGATCCTTGCCTAGCCTGATCTGTACTGTGATGGAGATTTCCCACTTTTACCAGTGTTGCCACAGTTATTGCTTCTTTTCACCCACCCTCCATATCTGTCCATCTGCCCACCTGTCAGACCATCTGTCCCTCCCTATGTTTCCATTGTCAATAAAGCCTTAAGATTCATGTTTTACTCACAGGCTCTAATCTATTTCTTTATATACCTTGGCACCCACAATGTTTCAGACAAAGCACTGGAACTTCCCCCAAGCTCTGAGAATGTTTGGTTTTTAAATTGTCTTTAATGATTAATGTATTTCTGTGTATACGTGTGTGTGTGTGTGTGTGTGTGTGTGTGATATATGAGTATGTATGTGTGTTCTTCTGGGTATACATGTGTGCCTATGCATGTGGTTGCCAGAGATTAACCTCAGGTATTGTTCCTTAGGTGATATTCACTTTCTTTTTTTGGACAAGTTTCTCATTGGCCTGAAATTCACTGAGTAGGCAAGGCAGACGAGCCAGGAAGCTCCGAGGATCTGTCTGTTTCCCCTCCCAAACTGTGCATCCATAAACCTGGCTTTTAAAAAACAATTAATTCTAAATTAATTTATTAATTAATTTTTACATGGGTTTTGAGGACCTGATTTAGGTCCTCATGCTTGTAGCGCTTTATTAACCGAGCTGTCTCTGGAGCCCCTCTGTTGCTTTTCCAGGTTATTAAATGATATCCAATACTTATATTTGGCAATCATACCAAACCATTAGTAATTGCTAAGCGGCTGCTGACTCTCTTTACATGGTGTTGTTAATTTTGACCATTTCTATTGTGTGAGCTCTGTAAACATCTAAAACTAATATTGATTGAAGTCCTTGAAGGCTGGCAATGCCTTCTTCCTGTAATAGCACTTTGTTGTTGAAAATAAAGTAACAGGCCAGGTCCCTGGGACAGTCAGACACTTTGGTGGGCCTTGGTGCTGTGATGTCGCCCTCTTTCCTGGGGAGAATTTTGCCACAGACTCCTTAGATGCCATCTAGGCATTTAGTCACTTCCAGTCTGCATCTCTGGTATCTTTGAGGTTTCCATGTCTGCTTTCAGATCTTTTTGGGTTCTGCTGAAGTAAAAATTAGGGGTTTGGAAGTAGGTCAGAACCCCCGAGGTTAGTCACCGGGCAGCCGTGTGGGAGGCACAATGACATTGCCCAGATGGAAATGGTGACTGACACGTAGAAGAGCCCTTCTGTGCTCCTTCCTCAGTCACCTCAGTCAAGGGAGAGAATGGAAACTTCATGTGGAGATTGATGATGGGAACGTGAATTGGTTTTCCCAGGAAACCAGTATTTCCCCTGTATTTGAAGACCCACTGGATGTAGCATTAGTGGGAGGTAGAGACCCTGGATATCTGGGTGGGGAAAGCATTGTTTGGTTTTGCTTTCAGCCCCTGGGGTCAGATTTCTGTCTGCCTAGCTGCAAAGGGACTATTTTACCCCTTAGACAGCCTCAGGTGGAGGAGATCATTCAGCCTGAGCTCCTGAGCGTTGTGACCCGTGTCTGTTATGGCAGCTAATGGTGTGCAGCACACAGTGGATGCACGAAGATGGCTAATAGGCAACATTCCCTTGCAGGTCACTTTGGAACTTCCTGGGTGAAGCACTACTGTACATACCAGCGGGATTCCAAACAGATCACCATGGTCCCATTTGACCAAAAGTCAGGAGGAAAGGGGGTGAGTTCACTGTGACAGTTTCTTGCTTGGTTTGCTTGGCTCACAGCTAAGGCTCACACTACACATCTACAAGTCCAGTGTTTTACTGTAAAGCTCGTTAATTCTGCAGTAGTATACGCTATGACATATGTCAGACATCAGTGAGTTACTAGAAAGTCGTGGTTGCTTGGCATCATCCTGTGAAACTGATCCGTAACTCTCCTTGAACCCCAGAGCTGCCAGTGGGCAGTTTAGATGAATCCGTTATTAATTTCTGTGTAACAAGTTACCTCTAAACCTTGCAACTTTTAAATTCATGACAGCTGTCTTAATATTTGTATTCTTAATATTCTTTGTGGACCAGGAATTTGGGGAACATTTGATGGGTAGGAGGCTGAGACTCAGTTCAGTGCAGTAGTAGCTAGGACAGAAGCAGTGTGGATGGGAGGCAGCTCAAGGCTGGCCAGGCACAGCTCTCTTCATCTTCCAGCTTTCTCTCTCTGTCCCCCATTACCCCTCTGTCTCTGTGGTCTTGGACTCTGAGGGATGGAAGATACTCTGTGGCTGTGTATCTCCCTAGTACTGCTACTGGGGTTCTCCCTGTGTTCTCCAGACAGTTGTCTCTGCTCGCCACCCTCGGCAGTCAGGTTCTCCCTACAGAGATGATATGTGTCACCCCTGAGCTGCCTCACCTTCTCTCCCCTCAGCACTCTGTATTTCATCATGTCCTAGGATGGATTTTTTTTTTTTTAAAGTTAATTGTTTAGAAATTTTTGGCCACCTTGGATTTAAGGTTTTACCTTAATTCAGAACTGAAAAAAATTCTCCAGTTACCAACTTTGAATATTGCCTCTGTCTAATTTTTGCTGTTATTTCCTTGTGAGTATATTTAACTGTTTTAATAAGAATATAGTGTTCACCTTCTGTCAATCCCTTTCTGTAAGACAGAGTCTCACTTTGTAACCCAGGCTAACTTGGAACTCATGTGCAGTCAGGCTGGCCTCCAGCCCTCGTGGTTCTTTTGCCTGTGCCTCCATTCTCAGCCTGAATGTTTTTAATCTTTTTGAATATCTGGAATATATTTTTGAGTCATTTCTCTGGTTCTATCTTTGGTTTAAATTTTTTTCAGTTGTGTCTAATATTTTGGTAAGTTAGTTCTTTGCTAGCCCTCAGGCTGGCCTTCTATGGACATTTTTGTGTACCATGTTGAGTTAATGTTGGAGAGCATTCAAGTGCACAAGTAGGGAGAGCACAGAGACTGGGCCTGCCTGGGCCGGTCCTGTGCTGTGCTCTTTGCTCTTCAACTCCAGCTTTTCTTCCTGAATCTCTTACTTGAGTGACAATAAAGAGTTTTATCAGCATCTCTGTTCCTTCCTTGTATTTAAGCAGTAAGAAAGCCCTTTTAATTATTTTTTCTTTCTTTCCTTCTTTTTTTTTTTTAAGCAGAGGTGGTCTTTAATGAACTCAGTCGCATTTTTCAGTTCCTTTCTTATTATCCTTGTCAGTAAAGAGTGGAGATCCATACAGTGGTTGGTAGTTGGTGTTTGGGTTTCCAAGGATTTCTGCAAGATCCCATAGAGTACGTCAGTGGGTTGTTGAGCTCATGCATGTCAGGCAGAACCTGAGAAGGGCCTCTTTAAGAAACTTGCTACTCTAAGAAGTCATTTTCCAAACCATAACTGGTTATATTTATGCTCTCCTTTGTAGTGGTCTTTACTTTCATTATCCTGGTTTGTGCCGTTTGATCTGGCTTTCCTTTTTCACTAAGGAAGAAGTTGGGGAATCAGAGAGATCAATTTACTTCTAAGTTTATATACCTGAGTTTCAGAGTGAGTATACGAAGCTCCCAATCTGGAGTTAGAACGTCCTGCTTCTGAAGCCAAATCTTTTCATGATGCCACCATTCCCTAAGTTTTCTAGTGAAGGAAAAGGAAAGGATGTCCTCACAGTTGGGACAGAGAAGTCATGTGATGTGTTGGTACTGTTGTTTGCCCCCAGTGTAGTGAGTATGGTGTCCTCCTACACCCAACATGATTCTTCCCCAATCTATACCTATACCTGCTTCCCCTTTGTTCCTCCCAGTCTCCCTGGACCCTGACTGCAGAGCCCTTTCATCTGCTAACAAAAGCCTCCTAAAGAAGAAAGGGTTTATTTTAGCTTATAGTTCAGGAGATCCATCCCACAATAGCAGGGGATGCATACCAGCAGAAGCGGGAGGTGCCACGTCTACCCTACCCATAGTTAAGAAGCAGGTAGCTGTAAATGGAGACTGTGTTCGTTTTTCAGCTGTTCAGACCCGAATAACCACACAGAAACTACCTTAATTACAACAATTTGGCCAATGGCTCAGGTATATTTCTAGCTAGCTCTTATATCTTTAAATTAACCCATTTCTATTATTTTATGTATCACCATGAGGCTGTGGCTTACCAGTGAGGTTCTGGCATCTTTCTCCTTCAGCAGCTACATGACATCTTCCCTTCTCTATAGGCCAAAGCATGTTCCTTATTAACCAATGATAATAAAACATATTCACAGCATACATAGGGGAAATCCCACATCAGGAAGTCCCAAATGCTGATGCTCAGTTTTCTTTTTCTTCTCCTCCTTCTTCCTTTTCCCTCCTCTTTTTTCCTTCTTCCTTTTTTTTTTTAATTCTGCAGAGACCCCAGCCCATGGAATGGTATTGTCTCTATTTAGGGTGGGTCACCCCATCTTAGTTAATCAAGTTAATCCCTCAAGGGCATGCTCAGAGGATTCTAGATCCTGTCAAGTTGACAGTCTTAACCATTATACCAGAGTTATAATGTTTTAAAGTAATTAAATTTCTTGCTTTTTAGCACTGTAAGTAGCTCTGCAGATAATCTTCACAGTTCTTTCCTTGCCTCCTCAGAACAAAATCTCATGGTCTTCCTTTTAAAAATGGGTTTTAATTTGAAAGACAAGGTCTCATTCTGTAGCCCTGACTGACCTGGAACTTGATAAGAAGAAGAGGTTGGCTTGGTACTCACAGAGGTCAGCCTGCCTCTGCCTCCTGAGTGCTGACATTAAAGGTGTGCTCCACTGTGCCCGGATCTTCTTCCTTTTGTGCTTGGGTCTGATGGTCCTTTATAGATGTCACTCACAGTTTTTTCTCATGGCATTTCATCTACGCCTTCATTATAGAAGCTGGCCAAAGCTATTAAATCTGAACTCTAGTTGAGTATCATCAAGTCAGATTTCTTACGTTTGACTGAGTATGCTTATCAAAGGACTGACTTAGAATTATTTATTTGAAAGCTATTAATTGGCTATGTTTTCAGTTCTAGAAGCAGGTATCACTATCACATGCAGCAGAACAAGCGTTGTGGTAAGGCAAGCAGGAGAAATTAGTTTCAAGGCAGAGGAAGGCTGAAGAATTCAGAAACAGCACAAAATAATTGGTCATTTCAAACTGATTTTCGCTGATCTGGGAGTATAGGTCAGGGAAAAGCTCTTGCCTAGGGTGGAGCAGGCTGCATGTTTGATCCCCAAAATTGCACACAATGAAAACATGAGTTTATATTTTTTGTCGGGACAGGAGAGTGAACTGTGGAAAAATAAGTAGTTGGTTAACAACAGACTAATTTAGGGGTCTCTCTCTGTTTTATTTAACTTTATTTTATGTGCATTGATGTGAAGGTGTCAGATTCCCCTGGAAATGGAGTTTTGAGAGAGTTGTGAGCTGCTATGTGGGTGCTGGGAATTGAACCCAGGACCTCTGGAAGAGCTGCTAGTGCTTTTAACTATTGAGCCATCTCTCCAGCCCCTTTTGGTTTCTTGGGAGGTCAGATTGAAAAAAAGAAAAAGAAAAGAAGCTTGGTGTTGTGATGGGGAATATTTGCATGACTGATTCCATGATTCTATGTTGAATGTAGCTTTTTTTTTTTTCAGACCCAATATTGATCCCTAATCCAAAATTGTCCCCCAACCTGTGAAGCTGGGTATCAAATCTAGGGCCACCCATATACTAGACAAATACTTTTTGTAGAGTCAGATCCTCAACCTTTTTGTTCTGAGGTAGGTTTTGCTAACTTGTCTAGACTAATCTTGAACTCATGTAGCCCGGGCTGCCCTCGAGCTTATGACACTTCTGTCTCAGCCTCCTAAGTAGCTGGGATTACTAGGCAACTTCTTGCAGCTTTTATTTAACATACTTACACATCGTACAGAGTGGAGAAGGGTCAAGCTCAGTCTGCGAAACTAATTTTTGCTATTCAGTAAGTGGGTATAGATGTAGGTTATGTGAGCATAAATGGTCTCTTCCTATGGCTGTGCTTGTGTGCTTTTCTGACTTTAGCGGGTAGTTACATTTACCTTCTGAAGTCACATTTTTTTCTTATGCCAACAGAGCAGGCAAGTTGGTGAATTTTCCCCTTTTAGAAAAAAGGAGAAGAAACAGAAGCAATAACGTATTCCTCAGTGACAGACAGAAGCTGAGGATAGCTCCTTCTGTGTTTCTAGGCAGTACTGTGCCATGATGGTCACATTCCACTCACACAGTGGCACACCACCCAGCAGTAAAAAGAAACAACTCTTGATATGTGCACTATGAATGAACCACAGGGTACTCAAGTTTCGTGAAAGAACCAAACACTTACTGTGTGTCTGCATTTGCATAGGTTATAGAAGGTGCAAACTAGCCCATAACATCAGAAAGCAGACACAGTGGTTGCTGAAGATGAACTAGGAGGCGGGTGGATCACCAAAAGTCATGATACTATTTGGCAGGAACGTTTTTCTCAGATTCAGTGATAACTTCATGGATGTCTACAGAGGTCACAGTTGCAAATAGTATACATTAAGGATATGCAGTTTATCATATACTGTGTATCAATAAAACTGTCATATGTTGAACACTGCTTCTATCCAGGACCTAGGTGGGCTTAGAAGATACAAGAGTAGTAAGCAAAGATCACAAGTCTCTGTCCTTAGGGTGTTAACAGTCTGGTAAAGTTCCCATAAGATTTGATGGGAAGTCATCATTGTATTCCTCATCTTCCTTAGCAGATAGTTTTCTAGTTTCTGCTTGATCAGTACTGTGGGGATGGAGAGGTACATAGTACCTTGTGAGCAGAGCTTAGGGATCTTTGTCCTGTTTCAGAAAGGTGTTCTTGAAATAGAGATAACTAACCCAAGGTCATAGGTGCTCAGATAGGAGGGAACTGTTGTCTTCAACTCTGGTCGTGCTCTACCTGTAGTAACTACGTATTAGGGTGTCCAGATCTTAGCTGCAGAAGATTCTTGCTTGAGAAGCTCTGTGGTCAGTCTTCGTCACAGCAGGTTGTGAACACACAGATTTGAGAAGCTGAAGTGAGATCCTGTTCATGTGCTGTGTTTGTCCCAGAGGGGAGCAGAGCCTGCCTCTGGCCTGACCTGACAGCCTGTGTCTTTTCCCTAGGGAGAAGATGAGTCCATCACCCTCAAATCCTGCACCCGGCGGAAGACAGACTCCATCGAGAAGAGATTTTGCTTTGACGTGGAAGCAGTAGACAGGTGAGGCTGAAGCATTCTTCTCAGGAACGGATCGTTACTATATTTGGATTTCTTTCCTTTCCCTTCAGTTACAGGGTTTCTGCCCCTGTCCTCCATCCCATTCTTCTGTGTCCAGTTTGAACCGGATGCTAGGTCTTTGCGGAAGGTCAGTTCCCATTGTTTAGTTCAGGACTGAATCACTAGGTTTGTTTGGTTTTACTTTAATGCTAGTGCTTCCATGCTCAGGAATGTGTGCCATGTCTCTAGGAGGTACGGGAGATATTTAAAGAAGGTAGTCTCTTCAACCTGATTGTAGCTGGTGCATGGTGGATTTTTCCTTAAAAATTACTGCAATGATTAAATAAGAATTGGGGTGGGAGGAATTTTACTCAAATAATTTTTAAGGCTTGTAATTATTTGATGTACACACAGGAAAGATAAGTCACTTGCTTAATCAGTCATAGATAGAAAGACAGACAGACAGATAGATAAATGCATGGATGGATAGATAGTTGGATAGAAAGAAGAAAGAAAGATAGAAAAAGATGGATAAAATGATGGATGGTTACAAAGACGAAAGATAAGTAGAAAGATAGATGGATAGAAAGAAAGAAGCAAGATAAATAAGTAGATAGATAGGTAGGTAGTTATATGTATAGAAAAAAGAAAGATAGATGAATACAAAGATAGATGAATGGATAGAAAAATGAAAGATAAGTAGACAGACAGATGGACGGACAGATGGATGGAAGGATAGATAACTTTTGCTGTTTTCCTCGAGATCTGAATGTCTCTTACTCAGGTACACCATCCTATGGTACTTGGCTTATTTAACGGAATTATAGTTCTTTAAGGCACTTTCCTTGGCAGTGGGTTCTTTCAGTGAAATCCACGTGTGGCTCTTATCTGAGCTGCCTGTTTCAAGTCAGCAGGGTTAGCATCAGGGCCTTTAAACCTCACTGCCATACCCAGGCAATACCAGGTAATCTCTTTCTTATTTTTAAAAAAGCCACAGCATTTCACAAAGGTCCATGATGCTTCCTGGAGCTAAAGTGTTTTCCATGTCTTCAGAGGACTTCCTGGAAAGTCGTAGAGAGTTACTTTGGGAACAGTTAAACCTCTCTGTGGTGCCTCCATCTCATGTCAACTGTTGATAACACATCCTTGAACCTTCCCACATTTATCACACTCATAAAACCTTTGCAAGCCAGGCGTGGGGGTGCCCACCTATAATACCGCCTCTTCAGAAGATGATGCTGGAGGATTACCTAAACACAGGATTTCAAGACCAGCCTGGATTATTATTAAGACTCTGTCTCAAAAACAGAAAAAGGAGGGAGGTGGTTTTGCGGGCTAAAACTGTAAGCCAGGAGTAAGTATTTCATACTTAGCATACAGAGTAGACCCAGGGAGTCCATTTCTCCCGGGAACCTATCTGATTCCTCAGTGGCCTGATGCAGATGGTATTGGGGAGGGTCCAAAATGAGGACATTGAAGAGCAGGCGGATTGGTAGGAATAGGAAGCCTTCCAGTGCTCCCTGGACCTTATGGATTAGGTACCATTCACCATAGCTTCTTTTGCTCCTCCTGTTTGACATCAGATGTTTGTAGATTGCTCACATTTGTACCAAGTGAGATTTGAGTGTGTGAGGGAGAGTAAAGAACTGTCCACATGACTACTCCATTATTAAGGTTTTTATTGTAGATATGAGAGAGAGGATGGCCAGAGGCATCTGGAAGAGTCCAGAGCAGAGAGAAGAAGTGGATTGAGCATGGTCAGCAGACTGGACATGGCCAGGGCTAGGGAAGTGGAGAAAATGGTGGAGACAGTGAAATAGCGAGACAGAGAATAAGGTATAGAGTGAACAAGGAAATAGTAAGAGATAGAGATACAGAGACAGAGCAGAAAGAGTAAGACAGAGACTCCTGAGAATAGTGCTATAAATAAGGCGAATAAGCCCGGTAGAGACTTTAAAATGTGTAACAGGTACTTGTGATACTAAGGGAGCCTGGGACTGGCATGGGCTTTGATCACAACCACAGGTAGCCATTTGTCCTTTCTGCCAGAGGTAAGAGGAAATGATGCCTTTTGGCAGATGGGAACCAGTTTCACAAGTTCCTGAGGAATTCTGGCTTTTATCTAAGTACCAGAAATCCTCCTATAGCCCAGTCTGAGCTCCTTTCTGGATATTTGGACATCATAAGAAGTAAAAAGTATTTCTGTGTGCTAAGTCTCTGATGCCCAGTGAACTCTGCTGTGTAGACCCTTTCTCTGGAGGACTCCCACCCTGTCCTTTTCACCAGTGCCCATCAGCAGGGAGGGGCTGTTGCTAGAGTCTGGTTTTCTAGACGATGTCTCCCTCAAGTTCCTCTGTCTCACTTGCTGTGCCATAGAGGTAGGGGTCAAAGGGCAAGTTAGCTCCTAGGAACTGGATACAAAAGAGGAAACAACAAAAGGACTGGAATGTTCCCGGAGTGTGTTATAGGTAGATTAGACAACTACTACTGCTCCATCAAAAGGTACGTAGTAGCTGTTAATGTTTGTTAATGTGTGATTTGTATTGTTGAGACTAGGAAAAAAAATGATGTGAAATATACCGTTTAATATGTGGTATTAGGGTCTATGTAGTGGGGTACGGGTTAAAATGAGGCTGTTAGGGTGGGCCTTGTGTTAATGATTAAATTGTCAGCTCAACACATTCTAGAATCATCGGGGAGAAAGCTTCAGTGAGGGATGGTCTA
>JAQHUG010000149.1:2222021-2236868 GCA_028555095.1 Dicrostonyx torquatus
AAATTTGAAGCGGATCAGCCTTTTTTGTGAGAGTTCACTGTAAGCTTCTTGGGTTAAAAATGGGCATCATGGGAAAGGAGCCTTTCATGGTAGTCATATGTGGATCATTAATACTCACTGGTGTCTGCGTCCAGTCACTTAAATAATTAACTCCATCATGCATTGTATTATGGAAATTAGTGGGCAGATGTAGGGAAAATATTTGTTTAAGCTGAAGGCTCATAGTGGTAGTCAGTTGCCAGCATCCCTGGATTGGTTTGTTTTAAAGAAATTCCTCACAGATGTGACACATAGATTATTTTCTCCCGAGTGTTTTCCATGAGGGGCCA
This sequence comes from Dicrostonyx torquatus, assembly GCA_028555095.1. Lineage (NCBI taxonomy): Eukaryota > Metazoa > Chordata > Mammalia > Rodentia > Cricetidae > Dicrostonyx > Dicrostonyx torquatus. The sequence continues at coordinate 2,222,351 of JAQHUG010000149.1, forward strand.
GTAGACATATGGAAAGTAATAGAAATAGAAACTAAAGGCTTCTTCTGATTCAGCAAATCAGTGTTGTATGTGTGGGGGCAATGTTTATACTCAGCGGGAGGAAATCATTAGAATGCTTTATTTTTTTTTCTGAAGACAATGTGATGCCAGCAGAAACTCTGTCTGTTCCATGCCCCTCTCCAGCACTGACAAACGGAGAAGTGCAATAGGACGGGCTCCCTAGAGATGCTGGGGGCCTTGGGACTACAGCTGGAACCGAGACTGGTTTCGGCTCCAGCTCACTCACTGTCTCCTGTCTTAGCCTCCTGAGAATGTGAGATCGCAGGCCTGTGCCACAGGCCCTGTTTAGACTCTTCTGACAAACATATAGAAGCTTTAGAGATGGATTGGTTTTTCTTCCATAGAGGCCTCTCGTGATTTTCTTTAGTGCATTTGGAAGTTCTGTAAGTGCTGCTTGAACAGTCATGAGTTCCCTTCCCTCCAGAGCTGTTCTCAGCTCTCACACACCCCCTGGCAATTCTGCCCACTCCATCCTGTATTAGCTGTTCAGTCTGGAATGTTCTGGATACTTCTGTTTAATTGGATTTATCTCAGATGATTTACTTTCAGAGACAGAAAACCATATTTTTTTGTAGTCTTTAACAGAGTACTATGTGTATATGATTTTTCTCTTTTTACTTTGAGACCGTGGTGCTAGAAATAGAGAATATTAGTTAGTTGTAAATTAAGTTAAAACTCCAGCAAGCACACACATTATTTGCTATTGTGTAGAGGTGTGGCACTGTAGGTGAAGCTAGAATAGCAGAGGCTAGGTATTTATGGAAGATCTGAAAAAACATTGGTACCTTCCAGTTAGTCAGCAACCGTCTTGCTAAGTTGTGTTTTCATAGAAGGTTGCAAATTATAGGTTAGATAAAAGACAGAAGGATCCCTATGTTTGACCTGACCCTCAGTGGCCATGCAACTGGTAGCAGTAAGATGGGCATGAGCGTGACTGCCAGGGAGGTTCTGAAGATGGCATAAAGCAGTATGCCTCTTTGATGGAGTCCCATGTCTGACACTGTTGTTTTTCTGCGCTCCAAACTCTGGGGTTTAATTTTCCTTATGCTAAATGTTACCTTTGGTGAAAGCTCTCCCGCCTGCCTGGCTGTAAGCTTGCCTCTTGTCTCATCGCACTGCTGACTTCTCTGTAGTGAGGGGGAGCGTGAATCCAGGCACAGGGAGGGTCCTTGTGAAGAAGGCCCACTAGGGGGAGATTCTGTATGCTGTGCTGTGCTTCTTAACTTGATTCCCACAAAAGAGACGGTTTTATGTCCACGTTCAGTTTATGATCTCCCCAGGAAACCATACTAATTTTAAATGAAGACAGTTTATGTTCTGGCTCGGTATGAGTATGTGAATGGGTTGTTTCTTGTGTCTTTGTGAAATTGTGTGACTCTTGAGATGTTGTGTTTTCTGAAGAGGATCTTACATAACAGCCTATTTGACCTTTCAGCCTCTAGATGGCAGTTTTGTATACGCATTGGTTGAGCTCAGGTTTGGTTGAACGGTGGCTGTCATTGAGACATTGATCATTAAAAGTCAGCTGGGTGTGTGGTTTCTGTAGAAGCTACCATGTGTATGAGTATTACGACTTTAGGCAAAGAGTGTTCTCAGTGACTCATTCTTCCTCTAGAAAGAAGTTCCTTCCTTTCACCCTTTCACGGATCGCTCATACCTCCTTTCTGGCAACAGCGAGCCTGCCCAGTTAGTCAGGCCTCTTTAAACATTGTGGTTCAGCTGCTGAACCGAGGTGCCAGGCTCTTTGCTTCGGGATGATGTCTGCAGGGGTAGCAGACTTGTCCTTCTGTCCAGCCTGTGCTGAGAACCAGGTCTCTCCTCCTGGTTGCATTCTTTATCTCACGCTGCAGATGAACCTCTCTTCCTGGTCTCGGGCTTCCCGCCCCTCCCTGCCTCACTGCTTGTTTGAAATGCTATTTGACTTTGCCTTCCTGCCCCTTCGGTTGGAGCGCTGGTCTCAATGCCATTGACCTTTCAGGCAGGAAATGGCTTTTCCTTCCTCAGAGGGTGTTATGCTGCTCTGACTGCGAGGGGGTGGGGAGAGGTATGGGGGAGGGGTACCGTTCTTTCTGAATTGCTTCCTGGCTCGCAGGGATAGTAAGGATGCTGGAGAACTTCTTGAACTCTTCAAAAATTCACGAATTCAGAGTTCACTGAAGTTTTAGGGGTGTTTCTTTGGGTTCTGATTAAGTGGGATGTTGGCTGTTTGAACAGTTTTAAGTAGGAATGGGCTATTTGAACCTGTTTTAAGGTGGTTAATGGAGTATTTAGGAGGGTGTTCTACATAACCTTATTTCTATTCTCTAATCAGTGCGGTGAAATTTGTTGCTTTGTGGGTGAGTGCACTCATTTATTTATCTGCCAGTTTCTGAACATAGGATTTAAAACAACTCAACACCAAAATTTTGCTATTACATAAATCCCCCCAAAGAGAACAGTTGAACCAGTAAATTCCACTTGTTCTGTTTATCGTGAGCCAGAAGAGTACAAACGGCATGTGTGTAGGCAGCAGGCAGATGAACCCAAAGAGAGATTTTCTTAGTCTGGAGTCAGTAGCAGTACCGGGGATTTGGATTGTCCCATTGATTCGTAGTGTTTTCTCCCTGTACCTGTTGCTGTGGCTGGCACATGGTCCTTACTTAGAAGTCACTATCAGTTACACTCCTGGGCCATACAGTGTAGCATGCCAGAAATTTGTCTGCTGTTTTATGAACTTATTCTCTCTTAAAATAACTGCATGAAATTACCTGATGGGGTTGTCAGTATTTACTGTTTAGGCTGTTATTATTCTTATTCTACTTATTCTGAGACCTTTCCTCCCAAGAGGTTGGTGCTGTAGGCTTTAGTTGATAATGATTCATCCATTCATTAGAATCAGATTCTTTCTGAATAATTGATTAGAAGCTGCTTAGGACAACATCTGAGGGTGTGTGTGGAAGGAGGTGCACTCCCTTCCTCTCTCCTCAGACTCTAGGGCACGCATGCTCCTTCCAGATAAGGTCCCTGCAGTTTTACTGTGTAAGTGTAGGCCTTGTTTTAGTCTCTTGCCTACCTGGATGCAGTAGCAGATTTAGCTCTTAATAGCAGTGTGGCATTTTTCACTTTTAGAAAGAGTCCCAAAGGACAGGAGATGTAGCTCGGTGGTAGAATGCTTGCCTAACATGTGTGAGGCCCCAAGTTTAATCCTCAGACAAATAAGCAAGAAAAAAAAAACCCAAGCAAATAAACAACTGAAGAAATTAAAAGGGGACCCATAGTAGCATTCAATTCATATGTTTATTGTGAGAAATAAAAATTGAAATTAAGTCCTGAGCACAGTGTTTGGCATGTAACAAGCAATACATCTTAGCTATATGTGGGAGTCACCAGTTCGTGATGTCTGCTTTCCCTCACCCGAGCTTCACCCAGACCATCATAATACCTTATGGGTGGCAGCTGCATGGGGCCTGTGCCTGCAGTGCTCTTCCTTTATGCCTGGGCTCCATTCATAAGTAAAAATGCAGAAGCAATAAGAAGTCCAAGTATATATTTCTTAGGGCAATAAAGAGCTTCTTGCCTAGTTTCCTTCTCTTGATAACTTACCTGCTTGTTTTCTTTCCTCCCTCCCTCCCTCCCTCCCTCCCTCCCTCCCTCCCTTCCGTATGTAGTGTTCTGCCTGCATGTGTGCCTGCATGCCAGAAGAGGGCACGGGATTTCATTATGAATGGTTGTGAGCCATTTGGTTGCTGGGAATTGAACTCCGGTCCTCTGGAAGAGCAGCCAATGTTCTTAACCACTGAGCCATCTCTCCAGCCCCCTACTTCCCTGCTTTCTATAAGCAGACATGGGTTGGATACTATTCTCTAAGGTTGTTCTTCATGGCTTTGGCCATATCTGTACAAGCACTGAACCCTTCTCATTGTACAGGGAGTATCAAGAAATAGTTTTCCCAGCAGTTCTTCCTCTTTCTGGCATCTGACAAACCCTTTTTACCCAGGAATAGAAAGCCCATTCCCCAAGCTTTCACTTTCCCATCTTCCAAGAGCATAGTGGGACCCATTTCACACACAGGCTTCTGTGGGTACTGTGGTCCTTTCACTGTCAACTTGACCTTTAAATGTACAGTGGTGTGGGTGGGAGTCATGAGTGATCTATTGCCTGGTCGAGATTTTGTCTTATGAATGAGTAAGGCCTAGCTCTTTGGAGGTTGATTTAGAAAGACCTGTACTGTGAGGTTCTAATTGTGTTTGTTTCAGTGGGGTGGAGTCAGTCCTAGCATTTCCTTGTCCAATAGGAAGTGGGTAAATTGCCAAACCACTGAGATCACTTTTGTTGACTCTGATTCATGAATAAGATTAGAACTAGAAAGCTGTCGAGGAACCCCAGATTCAGCCCCAGCTGTCCTTTTGATTTTTCTTGGCCAAGTAGAAGACTGTGGTCCCAGCTTTCTGAATGTAATGTTCTTTTTGATTAGTGAGGTGTTTTTTTGTTTGTTTGTTTTTTGTTTTTGTCAGCTTGACACTGGCTTGAGTTATCTGGGGAGAGGAACCTCAGTTGAGAAAATGTGTCCATCAGATTAGCCTATAGGCAAGTCTATAGGGCGTTTTCCTGATCAGCGATAGATGTGGGAGGACCCAGATCACTATGTATGGTGCACAAGAGTGAGCTGAGCAAGGCAGTAGGAGCAAGTCAATAGGCGTCTTTCCTTCACAATCAGGTTTCAGTTCCTGTCACCAGGTTCCTGCCCTGAGTTCCACCCTTGACTTCCCCTAATGATGGAGTGTTACCCTTTAAGCAAAATGAACCCTTTCTTCCCTAAGTTGCTTTTGGCCCTGTTCTTCAGCTCATCATTAGAAACCTAACCAGAATAACTGCAGAAAGGTGTGTTGCTTTCTGTGCGCTTTTTTCGGGAGCCAGCATTGGAAGAGGTGTAGGTATTGGTAGCAGCTTTCCTTGAGATAAACAAGGACTATTTTTGTTTTATTATTGTTGGTCATTTTTAGGGATTTCACACATTCATGCTCTGCACAGACCGCTCTCACCTCTTGTCCCCTCTTTTCCCGTCCCACAAATTTTTCTCTCTTGCTGTTTGTTTCTGTTCATGCATCTTTCTCGTGGTGTGAGTGTTGAGAAAAACTGCAGATCCTTGGTGCTTCTCAGGCAGCTGTAGTGCAGCACTCGCGACATACAATGAAGAATGCTGACTTTGGAGGAAAATTTTAGCGCTGGGTTCTAGAAAAAGACTTTTGAGCCGGGTGGTGGTGGCGCACGCCTTTAACCCCTGCACTCGGGAGGCAGAGACAGGCGGATCTTTGTGAGTTCGAGTCCAGCCTGGTCTGCAAGCGCTAGTTCCAGGACAGGCTCCAAAGCTACAGAGAAACCCTGTCTCGAAAAAACCAAAAAAGAAAAAAAGACTTTTTAACTTGTTTGCACCCTCTCTCACCTGGTGACTGGAGTTTCTAGTATTTGCTGGGAGACTTCCTTTCTCTGTCCTTATCAGTTACCAGACATTAGTTTTAAAAGGGAGTAGCAGTCCACTTTGAAGCTTTTACTAGGGAGGAAAAAGGAAATAGCCATGATGTCAGAGCTGGTGTTTTCCTTCATCCTGATGGTTGTGGCAGAGGCATGATGTTGGTATGAAGGTATTGGCAGTTAGGTGGGCTGGAGCACCAACACATTGCTTCTTCCCTTTAAACTAGTCTCCTGCCCTTCTCCAGGCACTGCTTTGTTGCTACCGCACACTACCTATCCTCCCTCATTTTCCCTTGTGGTAATGGCTACGTTTTTGGAAACGTATGATGCACTTCTTACTTCAAGTTTGTAACGTGGCCAAAGGTGTAACCCTTGCCAACCCCAAGGAACAGCAATCGAACTTCTCTGCTTTGCCTTCTTGAAAGTGCAGGCCACACATCTAGCAGAGAACAGCACTGTTGCTGGTCCTCCAGAGTCACACATCTGGAATAGTAGGGAGGCTTAGGTGTCGTCAAGAGGTTGTACATCTTGGGCATTTAAAACAAGTTCTTAATTGTATCATTGCAAAGTGTTCATTTCTCAAGTCTTTGTTTTGAAGACTTTTTACACACATATATGCTCACACACACATACAAAGACCCAGATCAAGATGAACATTTCTGTCCTTGAAGTTTTACGCGTACCCTCCCCCAGATACTGCCATACTCCTTCTTGGAGGCAGAATCATGTTTCTGACCTGTGCGAGCCTTTTCAGTGCAGGTATAGTCGTATGCGGACTACATGTAGATCTTTCCTCACCGTCACTCTGTGACATCCCTACCTGCCACTCTGTGCAGTGCTAGTTGCTGTTTTCAGTTGTTGTCACATGGTATCCCAACATTTAGATAGACAACGATTTGTGATAGACATTTTTATTTCTGTTGTTTTGGTTGTTATGAATGAAATGTTCATCATTCAGGAGGTGCTGGATGTAGCTCATTCTGTGTTTAAATTACATTCCCCCAGTGAGGAGTCATTTGACGTCTACTTGTAAGTGTTTTGGCCATTTGGATCTCCCTTCTTCCTTTTTCATTTTTTTATTTCTTTCTTTCTCTGTCTCTCTCTCTCTTTCTGTGCGTGCGTGCGTGCGTGTGTGTGTGTGTGCTTGTGCGTGTGTACATGCGTGCATGCATGCATGCATGCCATGTGTATGTAAGTATGGAGGCCAGAAGAGAGCATTGGATCCTGTGGAGCTGGAGTTAAAGACAGTCGTGAGCTGCCTGACATAGGTGCTATGAATTGAGCTGGAGTCCTCTGAAGAACAGCATGCTCCCTTAACTGCTGAGCCAACTCTCCAGCCTTTAGATACTCTTTTATGAAGTGACTATTAAGATTTTTATTGTTAATTTTCTCCGTTTGTCAGTATTTTTCACATATCTGGCATATGAGTCTTGTAGAAGAGATATATTAAAAATATTTCTTTTACTTTCATTCTCAGTTTTTTCATTTGTGATATTTTATTTTTTGAGACAGGGACTCGTGTAGCACAGGCTGGCCTTGAAGTCACTGAAGGTGACTGTGAGCTGGTTCTTCTGCCTTTCTGTCCCCCGTGGCAGCTGTGCAGCTGTGCTCCATTGTGTCTGGTTTATGTGGTGCTGGTATTGTAGCTCAGAACCTCATACATTAGACACCCTCCCAACTCAGCCACACTCTCAGCCTCTGTCTTTTCATAAGTGCATCTTCTTTAGTTTGGTGAGGTCTAACTCACCAGTACTTATTTTCTTTATGATTTCACCTTTAAACATTGTTTGAAATTATATTACATAATTTTCTTCTTTCCTTTTCCTCCCTCCAGCCCCTTTCGTGTATCCCCTCCCCCATTTCATGGCCTCTTTTTCTGTAGTTGTTACACACACACACTCACACTCACACACACACACACACACACACACACACACACACTTCTTAAATATATACATGCAATCTGCTCAGTCCATAAAATGTATGCATATGATTGGGGCCCTGCGAGATCTATCCCTTTAGTATTGACATGTTTGTTGGTGCTGTCCTTGTTCAGGTCTCGTTTAGGCAGCCACTAGTGAGACTTTTTGTGCGTAGCTTAGGGGCTGCAATCTCTCACACAGTAGAATCTTTTTGCTAACAGCCCCTGTTTTTCTCTGTTTTTTTTTTTTTATTAAAAAAATCATTGCCTTTGCTTCACTTGACTATCTTGAGGGGAAGCGACTTGAAGGACCGCTGCTGTGGAAGTCATGCTAATCATGTGTGTGACTGCCTTCTGAGGGAGAGCCTTGGCAGATGCTTGTGGGAAGAAGAATATTTATGAAGCATTTTGGATTTGCAGAGCCATTTATCATTCTGTCACATCTGATTCCATGCAGGAGCTCTTTAAGGAGCTGTGGGGATTCTTGGTCAATTTGGATGCTGGAGGGATTGGGTAGTACACACAGGTTCCCTGGGGGCTCTGGCGCCTCCATGTTTGGCTGGCATCACTTATCAGGGTTAGGAGTTGGACTGTGGTCATGGACTAGTCCTGTAACTTGCTGGCTTCTATCAGGGACACAGTTCTTAGCTCTCAGTCTTGGTTTTCTTGCCTTTTAAATGGGAGTAGTGAGAACGTACTTCCCTCATGCCTAGGCATGAAGTTTAGACAAATTATAGAGTGCTTAGCGCAGCAGATGACAGCACCGTGTTGTTCTTATAGCCCAGTTTTCCCAGATCACGGTGCTCTGTAGAACCAGGAAGAATTCAGTCCTATACCCCATTTCTCTGTCATGATTTTTATATTTCCCTTCGTGTTCCCCTCCCTTTTCCCTCACTCCCTCATTTTTGTTGTGAAAAAACTGACGCACATCCCAAGCATGAACTAATTAGACATGCTGTTGTTTGTTGAAAGAGTTGCAAAGTTTGGAAGTTTACTGATAGGCAAAGTGTCAGGTCATGGAAGGTTTTTCTTGTTTTATTTTCTTTTGTTTGGAGATATACTTGAGAAAGTAACTATGCGACTCTATCGTTTTTTTTCAAAATAAAGTTGACAGGACCAACATGTGGAAAATAGTTTGTATTTTGATCTATCTTTTTGAAGTGAAAACACGTCATGTTGACTTCCCTGGTTACAAAGGCCCAATCGCTCTCACTTTACAGCCTCGGAGTCTTTTCTGAACTTCCTCTTGGTGGCTTTGGGTGGAAATATCATGCCATAGGCCACGAAGTTGATGCGACATCTGCGGCACCTCTACACTCTTGCTGTTTGGGCTGCTCTGGAGCTGTAACTTGTTTCCTTGCAGGGAAGGCATTGGAGGTGTGCTGGCTGCTTGACTCCCAGTGGGGAGAGGAAGGTGTTCATACCCACAGTGCAGGGGGACCCAGATGGAATAGGTAGTTCAGGGTGTGGGCTTTAGGCATAGCCACACACAGGATCTTCAGGAGAGTTGCTTTAACTCTTGGTTTCCCAGGCCCTGCCTGGAAGTTCAGCTTCAGTAGGGTAGGCTTGGCCTGGGATCTACATTTTTTTTTTTTTTTTTTTTGTTAAAAGAGGATTGCTGGATTCAAGCAGGTAGTACCAGCGAATAAACCAAAACAAAGCAAGTAGAGCAGCCCCCATAGAATGAAAGCCAGGGCCCTGAGGACTTTGCAGCAGACTGTGGCTTCCTAGGGTGTGGATTTCACAGCACGGTGTCCTTGGTTGGGAAAGGTGGAAAGGGAACATCAAAGCTGCTCTGCCTCCAGGCCGCAGGCAGGCTCTGTTCTGTGGAGCCACAGCTGTGAGCAGTCTATCCCTACACCGGGAGTCTGGCACAAACGGGCTGCTGGAGAGAAATGGGCATTTGGGCCTGAGACCAGGGAGGGAGAAGCCCAGCAGATGCCTGGGGAGAGGACTTAAGTCTGTCTTTTACTCACTCCTCTCTTAGGGTGCTGGTACCCAGTGTGACTTTAAGGAATGACTTCCTTCTCAGGAATTAGGGTCTTTAATCCTCAACCCCCACCTATTCTAACCCTCATATTACTACCCTTCTTGTCTGCCTCCGCCTTTCTTGCTAGTGGGGGCGGTTCCTCTCCTAATCCTCTTTCCTCTTCCCTAGCCCCTTCCACCATTACAACTTGGCAAAGTGTAGTGTGGACGGCAGTGAGGGATGGTGGGTGAAAAGACACAACTGTGTGTTCAAACATCTATAGGTGCATCCTATTGAGGGATGGTGGGTGAAAAGACACAACTGTGTGTTCAAACATCTATAGGTGCATCCTATTGAACAGAGATGATGGGGATTGGCATGAATGTGCCGGATGGTTAGTACCGCACTGAATGCGTGTGGGCACAGAGGGCAATTGGATTTAGTTCTTGGTCAGGCGATCTCTCTGTGTCTTTCAGGATTTCTCAAATTTTGAAGATGAGGGTTTAAAAGAGCTATTCTTAAACTATATTTTTAATTTATTGTTTGAGGAATTTATACATGTACACAATGTGTTTTGATCAAATTCACCCTTGAACCTTCCTCTACCCGGGGCCCTTTCATATCCTTCCTCCCCCAACTACTTTTCTCTGACAACTTCATGTATGCATTTTAATCCCACTGAGTGCTGTCATTGTGTATATGGTGTAGGGCAGACCATTAGAACACAGGCAATCTACAGGGGCATCATCATGTGGGCTGCGTGGACTCCTTCCAGGACCCATCAGCTGCCCAAACTCTATGTTTTTTTTTTTTTTTTTTTTTTTGGTTTTTCGAGACAGGGTTTCTCTGTGGTTTTGGAGCCTGTCCTGGAACTAGCTCTTGTAGACCAGGCTGGTCTCGAACTCACAAAGATCCGCCTGCTTCTGCCTCCCAAGTGCTGGGATTAAAGGTGTGCGCCACCACCGCCTGGCTCTGCCCAAACTCTTTAACTAGAGGTGGGATCTTTTGTTGCTATGAGTTTTGAGGGTTTCTGTGCTCTTTATCAGTTTGATAGACATTAGATTGTTTCAACAGAATGCACATATGTTTGGAGGGGAAAAGGTTTGTGGGCATCATGGGACCAATGCCAATTAAAGAGACCCTGCCTTCAGGAGTGTGTGACATGCTCCTCGTGTCATTTTATTGCCCAGGAGTGCCATTTGTAAAGGAGGCAGGATTTGATGCTGTAGGAACTGCCCTGAGGGCTTATCCTCAATGTGGAGAGCAAGTAGATTTCAATGAAAGCATGAAAAGTGAACACCTGTGCAGCACTCAGCTCCTGGCATGTGGGCAGTCATTAAAAGAATTTACATACATTCAATCTAATTGTAATTGCCAAGCCAAGTCATTTCATAAAATTTGGTGACAAAAGCAGTTTAGAAGTATTGGATTTGATACCAAGGAATATGAAGTATTCAAAATGGTATGTCTCTTTTTACCCAGAGTCAACTCAGTTCACTTTAGAAAATACTTACTGCATTTCCTCTTTAAGTAAAACTCCCTGTTAAGAAAATGGGTTACAGATCAAGGAGCAAAGCAGCTCTAACAGGACGAGCGAGTTAATAATTTATGTCCTCTGCCTCTGTCTCCTGCTCCTCTGAGAGAGACGGGCATACTGCAAAGGACATGTGGAGCTGGTTCTGCCTCTCCTCCTGCAGTTGGCATCAGCCTCTCACTCTGATAAGCAGGTATTTCTCAAATGTTCCCTTTGACAAGTGTGTCTTGTGTGGCACTGGGGTCATGTCTATGTCTTTCCTTTCTCTGTAGGCCAGGGGTTATCACCATGCAGGCGTTGTCGGAAGAGGACCGTAGGCTCTGGATGGAAGCCATGGATGGCCGGGAACCTGTAAGTAACAATTCAGGGAAGTGGAACAATAAAGACCCTGAGTGGTGCACTGCCTCCCCACTGAGAGGTTTTTGCTATTCCTCTAAAGCATTGAGTCTTTGAAACCAATGTCCCAAGGGCATTTTTTTTTATTTGTAGATTGATGTTTGTAGATACTGCAGTTGCTTCTGTGTGTATGTAATTCCTAAGTTTTGGCCTTGACTCCTAAGGTAGAAGTTCTGTGTGATGGTACAGCAGGTTGACACCATTATAGACACAGGTGTATTGTTTCTGGGCCTCTTAGAAGAGGCAGAGCAGTCTCGATTGCTGGATGGATATTGACCATATGCTGCCTTCACAAAGTAGGCTGCAAAGCTTGAACCCAGCTGCTTTTAGTGGGATATACGGTTGTAAAAGCATACATAGGCGACACGGCATTTGGCATTTTATCATTGTCATCTGATTAGGTGATGCTATGGTGATTCACTTCTCATGGTAAGCAGCGGGACATTATCAGGGTAGATGGAAGCAGTTAAGCCTGGTGACGTGATCTGTGCTCCCATTTCAGAGATGCTGGCCTCAGCAGGGTTTTGTGATCTTGTGGTTTTTATGTAACATGTGACATGTAAAACCCATCTGAGAGCCCTGGGGTAAGTCCCAGAGCAGTCCATTTTATCTTGATGCTGAGAATCTCAACTACAGTTTTACAATATTAAGGTCACAAAAAATCCTAAGTAAAGTATGACTATTTCATCATAAAAGATAAAAGTTTCTACATGTGTAAAGGCATGACCCAAAGGGGGAAGTGTGTGCCTGATAAGGCAGATCTTGGCTACTCTTGCCTAGAGAACACTGTGCATCAAGCCTTTGCCCATTGCAGATGATCTCAGTTCATTTGTGGCTGTTTCTTAGCCTTGCTGGTGGGATGATCTGGCAGTATGGAGGAATGTGCTGCTCTCCCAGCTTTATTATATAAACACGGGACTTAATCTAGTCAACAAAGCACAAGCAATAACTAGTGTTCTTATAAATTTTAGTGATATATATCCACATTAAGTAACTACTTAAAGATGAGTCAAAGTTGGATGAACTATAATGAAACAACTGTTTAGTCTGAATTCTTTTCTTGGGCCAAAATATAAGATAGCCTCAATTTTTCCTGTATGCATTGTTATCCATAGAAATACCCCAAAAGCAGATGCACCTTTATCCCTGTAGGATGTCATAGTAAGAATTGCCATATCCTCAAAAGGAGCGTCTTGGAACCTTCATCTTTGTTGGCATCATCCACCATCAACTGAGCACTGTGTGTGTTATAGGATTTAATAATTTAAATTTTACTTATTTCTTACTATCTTACGAAATAGGTGTTGTGATTTTTGTTTTATAGATGAGAAGATAGATTTAGAGGGATTAAACAACTCACTGCAAACTTCACAGATACTAGGTGACTCTCTTTGTAGAGCACAGGCCTGGATGCTATACACTGAAGAGACTTGACATGTAGAAGCACATGTGGATGGAAGCATGTGCCAGTCAGAGCTCTCACCTGGGCTCACACCCAGCATGATCCCTCTGCTGTCCAGACCCATGGTTTCCTGGGTTGTTCTGTCATTGCCCTGGCCCAGCTTGAAAATGGAGTTGAAAACATCCAGGCAAAGCATTGTGAAGTACTCAGAGGTCACTTGGTTCTTCTTTTAGTAAACATGAAGTGGCCATATCTGCCCTCAGAAAAGAATGGAGAAATCCAGATACCATAGGCAGCTATTGGTCCTGAGTCAGCACCCAGTGCACTTCAAGGAATAAGAGGAAAAGGATGCTGCGAATGTCTGGCAGTCTCCACTATGGTGGCGTAGCTGAAGTCTATCCCTAAATAAGTTTAGGTTTCCTCTCTAATATAGATATATCTTCAGACTAAGGATTCATGCCTAGTTACTTCTGCAGTACTTACTTTCTCTGGCTCACTTGAATGACTCCTCAAACTCAGAATAGGTAGTCTCTGGGGTGATAAGTCCCATTTGCATGATATTCTTGCTATGAGTTAGACAAAACCAAAACCAAAATAAAGTAACAACAAAAACACATTCCTCACTACCCCAAGCTCAATTTCTAATATTGCCTCACCACCATCTTAAGCCTCCTTTTCTACCCACCCCTGCTTGGTACTTGTTCTGCGCCTGTGTGCAATTGACCCCTTACTAGAAGACCCTTCAGTCTTCCCATAGGTTAACACCTGTCCTGTGCAGATGGGAAGTGTAATCTTGAAAACAAGCATCTTTTTTTTTTTTGCTGTAGAATGTACACATATTAATGACAAGTCTAAACACAAGATAATTGTGTCTGTAAACATTCTATAAAACTGTTGCCTCAGAGGAACGCCGAACTTGTGTTGGAGACTACACCTCTGTGTGCTTTTCAGTGTCCTAAAGGGAAAGATGAATACAGACAAATGAGGACTGCATAATTGACAGTAACATGAGGTCTAATTTTGTCTCCCACTGCTGAGAGCATAGTAGACAATTAGCAGCTCCATTTTAATCACCTCCTCCCTAATTAGTTAAATATGACCCCTTGGGAGTTTTGGCTTTGTCTAGTTGGCTTTTTCTCAAGCTGATCTTAGAGTAATTCTCTAAATTTTGGGGAAATATTCTTACATTAGATATAAATTTGGGTACCTGCTGACCAAAATGTTATTTGGTATTAGAATGTTTTGGAGGTGGTGCTGGGGAGTTTTCTTTTCTTTTCTTTTCTTTTCGTTCTTTCATCGTTCAGTGACATTTTAGGATGACTGGGGAGAAACATCTAAATAAACTCCAACTTACTTGATTTTGTAACATGATGATCATTACATAAACCACAGTTGTTAGCCTATAGTTATACTCTGTCCTAAAGACATGTTGAATATTTCATGCTGTTGATAGGCATGTGCTAGAGGAAGTAATTGGAGCTGTATTTCAATGTTAAACATTATGATTTTATCCACAGGTCAATGAAAATTTTCAATTCAAATGAAGGGGCACAGTTCAAACTTGCCTGAGATAAACCGTGTTTGTTAGGTGGTATAACTGAAAATACTACAGTGTAGTATTTTTTGACCCGTTTGAACCAGTTACATAATGTTTGGAGTTGGCTTCTTTTTTCCTTGCTTTATTTTCTAATGTAGTCTTTCCATATATAGTAAGAGACTTTCTAACTAATCCAGGCATATATCTTGTATCAGGCATATATCATCGTTGTCACCACCACCACCAAC
>JAQHUG010000149.1:2238830-2255315 GCA_028555095.1 Dicrostonyx torquatus
ACCACTACCAATCAAAATGCAGACTTATGTCCCAGTGGAACATCTACAATACAATCCCTGACTCTAAGGCTTAGGCAGCATTGCGAAGAGCGGATGGGAAGATGGTGAGAGTCAGAGGATCAGAGAGTTTGCTATGAGATCGTGTCTTCTGTGATTGTCAGAAGCTACACCCATAGAGTCTCATGAACATGACTGCCAAACATGAGCTACAAGGATAAGCACAACAGACATTCTAAAGTGGATGGGAAAAGCTCTAGAGTCCTCAACCCTAATGGAGAACTACAAGCAACTAAAGAATGCCGAGAACAGGAAAAGGTCTTCCTAGGGAAGAATACACCAAGTGGTTATTGTCTTAGTTAGGGTTTCTGTTGCTGTGATGAAACACCATGAGCAAAAGCACGTTGGGGAGGAAAGGGTTTATTTGGCTTACACTTCCATATCATAGTCCATTCCTGAAGGAAGTCAGGACAGGAACTCCAGCAGGTCTGGAACCTGAAGGCAGGAGCTGATGGCAGAGGCCATGGAGTGGTGTTGCTTACTGGCTTGCTCCTCATGCCTTACTCAGCCTATTTTCTTATAGAACCCAGAACCACTAGCCCAGTGATAGCACCACCCAAAATGGACTGGGCCCTCCCCCCATTAATCACTAATTAAGAAAATGCCTTACAGGCTTGCCTACAACCTGATCTTTATGGAGGTGTTTTCTTAATTGATGTTCCCTTCTCTCAGTTGACTAGCTTATGTCAAGTTAACATAAAACTAGCCAATACTAATTAGTTAGCCCTAAAAATATATGCAAATAACATTAAACAAACTGAGCAGGTTGTACTTAAATTTTAGGTCTATGTATATGTGTGTGTATGTATATATATATATATATATGCACATATTTGTAGATAACAATTTATACAAAAAGAAGCTATTGATTTTAAAGAGACTGCCTAACAAGGAGAGGTGCATATGGGAGTGTTTGGAGGGAGGAAAAGGAAGAGAAAATGATGCTGTATTTCTGTTGCTCTCATTGGTTGAATAAAGAGACTGCCTTGGCCTTTTGATAGGGTAGCCCGTAGGTGGGCGGAGTAGACAGACCAGAATTTTGGGAAGAAGGGAAGTGTGGCAGATGCCATGATTCTCCGGCCCGAGATAGAAGTAGGTTAGGCTCATGCCTGTAAGCCACGTTCCCGTGGTGATACATAGATTACTAGGGTTAAAGCAAGATGTGAGAGTTAGCCAATAAGAGGCTAGAGATAATTGGCCAGGCAGTGTATTAAATGAATACAGTTTCTGTAATCATTTCTAATGTAAGCTAGCCTAGCGGCCGGGAGCTAGGCAGGACAGAACAAAGGGCCTGTGCTCCTCTCAGGTGCTGGGAACACAGTCTGCACCTCATTGCAACAGAAAGTTACTAAGCAACTTCTAATATGCTATTAACTAAACATACCTTTACCATAAGACCCACCCATTGCTCTGAGACATTTTATCTAGAAAATTGAACATAGGATGCACATAAATCTGTACCCACATTTTGGTAGCAGATTTATTCATGATAGCTCCGAACTGGAAATAACCCAAGTGCTTTTCCTGGGTAAGGAGTTAAGGAAGCTGCTACATCCATAGAGTGGACTATTATCTTACTATAGACAGAAACAAACTGGTGATACCCCTTCACCAGCTGTATGCACCCCAGGGTGTCTGGGAATGGATATGTAGTGTATGTTTCCATTTTGTGACATGCTTGAAGAGACAGAACAATGGAGACTACGGCAACAGTTCCCAGGGATGGTACAGTGTGTTTGGAGAACAGAAAGGGTACCACAGTTCTGAATCATGACTCTGGTAATTCTGTGAAGTTATGGCAATGTATATGTGTCTATTTCTGAATAGTTTATCACATGCACACATACACACAAATATGCAAAACCTAGTAAAATATGAACTTGGTGCTAGATAATACTCTGGGCCTGAGGATGACATTCTGGCTTTGATGATGTAGTAGCTACAGAGGTACTCTGATGGAGTAAATAAAGCATTCACTGGGCACTTCCAAGTTTCCTATCATTCTAAAACAGCAGCAACAACAAAGCAAACTTAACAAAGTTCACCAGTCACATAACGTTTTAAAATATCCTTCCAGATTTACTAAGTCTGGGTTGACAGGTAACAGAGTCACCATTGCAGCCATTTAAGTTTTTGCTTTACTGTGTTGTGGCCATTGTTTAAAGTGCAATACTAGGTCACTTTCTTTTTTTTTTTTTTTTTTTTTTTTTTTTTTTTTTTTTTTTTTTTTTTTTTTTGGTTTTTCGAGACAGGGTTTCTCTGTAGCTTTTGGAGCCTGTCCTGGAACTAGCTCTTGTAGACCAGGCTGGCCTCGAACTCACAGAGATCCGCCTGCCTCTGCCTCCCGAGTGCTGGGATTAAAGGCGTGCGCCACCACCGCCCGGCTCGGTCACTTTCTTTGTTAAATTGGACACGGAAGCTAGAGTGGTGGCTCACACCTCGAATTCCCACGCTCAGGCTGATTCTGGAAGATTGCTGCAGGTTCAAGGCAAGACTGAGCTCCACGGTGAGTTCATTTTCAGCCTGAACTACAGTATGAGACCTGTCTCAAAAAGGTCAAGAAACAAAGCAAGCAAAGACATTTGTCATAGAAATCTTCCTTGTGTAAATACTCTAGCTCAGAGAAACAGAGTCTTTGGAGACTAAATCTCCTTTTGCCAGTTTCCTCACCCCCAGACCTGCCCCTCCTCCTCTCTATGTATTGTGGCTAAGCATGTTTGCTAAAAGCAAGCAACTTAGAGTCACTACGATCATACCATCTTGTCTGAACCTTTCTGAGGAAAGATGACTCATGGTGTCACTGGGAGACACAAGGATTTTTGGAGCCACGGAGCTTGGGTCTGCCGCTATAGACTGTATTCTCATATATTCCCTTCACTATCAGCGGTGATTTGAGTCTGAAGCTGCTTCAGTATGTCCTTATTTAGAGGTATTAGTTCTTCATATCTCAAGAATTCTTTGATTAGTGATATTTCCACTCTGGGCTGAAGGGATGGCTCTGCAGTTAAGAGCAGCTGTTCTTGCGGTGGACCTGTGTTTGATCTCCAGCATCCACACGGTGGCTCACAACCTCTGGAACTCCAGCTCCAGGAGGTATGACACTACCTTCTGACCTCTCCAGGCAAGCACACAGTATATATTCACACGTGCAGCAAAACACTAATACATGCGAAATAATTGAAACACACAATTTGTCGTCATTACATCCCAAATATTTGGAGGTTAGCAGGTGACAGAATTAATAGGATATTAGATTTAAATGGTAAGAAGTAGGTGGTGTGGTATCTATGATATGCATAAATCTGTATATTAACTTTAAACATGTGAAATGGTTACTTCTACAGATGAAAAATAGCTAGATATTGGTTATTTCATATGACTCATACTCGTAGCTGTCAAGCAGAAAGAAGCCCACATGTAGGTCAGAGTCAGTTATTTATGGAAAAGGGAGCATTGCTTAAGAAGGCTGGGAATGGCCAGATGATGGTGCACACACCTGTAATCCCAGCACTTGGGAGGCAGAGGCAGGCAGATCTTTGTGAGTATGAGGCCAACCTGGTCTACAGAGTGAGTGTCAGGACAGCCTGAACTGCACAGGGAAACCCTGTCACAACAACAAACAAACAAACAAACCAACAAACCCTGAAGGCTGGGAAGTTTGTGATCTTGGATAGATAATACAGGTTCCCTTGCTAGGTGCTGTCTGTGTTCTAGTGCACATGGCTGAGTTACTAGAGAGCCACACTTGACTGCCCTCTACCCCTATTTAAGTGGAGTTAGCTCCTTGTTATGGCTATTGGGAGACTAAGGAAAAACCATTCCACCCCAAAAGACAGTACTATTCCAGTTTATGTCCATTTTAAATAATTTCCCTATTTTAGTTTTTGTGAGCGTGTCACCAGACTGAGTGTGCTGTCTTTCACTGCTATGCCAAAGCCCTCGTTTTTGGTCTTTCAAAAACTGCTAGTATCCATGGGCTGTTGCCATGCTATCTTATGCTCACGTCTAAGGGTTGAGACAGAGTGTCTCTGTGTAGCCCTGGCTGTCTAGGAACTCTCTATGTAGATGAGGCTGGCCTTGGAATTAGAGATCCGTCTGTGTCTGTCTCTGCCTCCTCAGTGCTGGGATGAAAGTTGTGTGGGAGGGTACTGTAGAGTGGGCCTTAAATCCAATCAGGAAGAAGTTAGCTACGCCTATAGCATCATGACACTATCACACACATGGCCATATCTTGCCATGCCAGTCATTATTGAAGTTTACAGGGTTCATAGGTGACTAAGACTGTGTCTTCCCCATGTCCCTCAGCCTTTAGCACCTTTCAGTATAGTAAAAATTAGCCAGCAGGCAGGGAGCTTTCTCGTCAGTACTAACTTGATTTTTCTATGTCCTATGACCATTGTGCAGAGTATCTTCAGCAAGAGGGTCCTACCATAAAGTTCTGGCGGGCAACCAAGAGCAATGGTCACAGCCTATATTTTTTTGATGTTTCTAGGTCATTCGTGAGCAACAACCCTAAGAGTTATCACACACCTGGCACTAGGCTTTTTATTTGGCAAACTGTAACTTCTGGGATTAGCATAATTCTTTGTGTAGGTAACTCCATTTAAACTTGTGTGCGCGTGTATGTATGTACACACATACATATGTGTACATGTATATGCACGCATATATGTATATAGTATATACATATATATGCATATCTACCCATGTGTATCACACATATATATCATATATACATATATGTGAAGTGTATAGAATGGTAGGTTTACATATTGCTTTTAATGTTAGTTATCCCTCTCCCACCCTTCCTCTTCTCCTTACACTCCCCCTCTCCTTTCTTCCCCTACACTCGCCCTTGCCTCTCTTCCCACTTAAACCCCCTTTCACATTAATCCCCTTTTCTTGTTCATATCACTTGTATTCTGTTTTGTAGGTTTTTCATAACTTTATTAAGCTTTTAGCTTAATTACTTCAGTAAACCTTTAGCCATTATTGACATTCCTTTTTTTCAGATTTTTTTATTATTATAAACAATGATGTAATGAATTCCTTATGTACATTTCACTAATTATTTCAGCACTTTCTGGATAGGATACACATCAGATGAAATTGCTAGGCTAAATTGTATATATGTTTTAATAGATATTGCCAGATTATTCCCCATATTATTGCAAAATTAGTCTCAATATAACCTGATTCATGCTTCACCTATATAATGCTATATAAATATAAAATGAGATTCATGCTGTTTAAAGTGTTTAATTTCCTTTTCAAATTTCTAATCTAGAAACGACATCCATTTGTTCTCTCAGCTCTGCCTTCAAAGTCCAGGACAAGGTTCTAGCTATCCCTCTGGCCTCTTGACTGGTCAGGGTTTCCTATTTGTTTCTGCAGGTATCTCATGTTTCCTAGCATCCCCACTTGTTGTTCAGGTTCGGAGTCATTAATGAGAGAGCTGTTGTAGTCAAGTGGGTACCTCTTGTATCTTACCCAAGCCATGGTTCTCTTAGCATGATCTGAAGTGGGACCTGTATGCCATCTGCACCTGTGTGCTCTGGTAACAGTTAGCATTCTGCTGGGCTGTCCCAAGGCCTGTCAAAGTCCTTTAAATCAAAGTTGTTTTGGAGAAAGGAATCAATCCCTTATCAAGGAGTCATTGTTGCTATGGTACCCCATGACTGTAAGAGCTCTCAGTCCCTAACATAGTGACACGTGATCAGTCAGTGTTTCTACCTGGTGTCCCATCCCATAGAAAACATGGGAGATGCTGCCAGTGTCTGTCTCTGCAGGAGAGCTGTTGTTCTGTCTGCCCCTGTCCCTTAACTTTACAGCTAGTGCTGTGTAAGTCCTTCCTCCGAGTTTGTAACTATTGCCCAGCCTTTTTGGATGGGGACTACGTGAACAAAGCTGTAGCTCTGAAGGTTTCCATCCCAAGTTCTTCATGTGAATTCAGATTCAGGCTTTTAACAGTTCTCTGTTTTACTTTGTACATCTGGAAGATGACATCTTGGCAAATCGAGACATTACTAGAGACTCTGGCTGTGTGTGTACGTGTATGTTTTCAGTAGTTCATTAAAAGTTGAAACATTTTTCATTTTAAAATCTTTTGAGACTTAGGTATAACAAAGAATCCCAGAACATTTTTTACCTAGATAGCCTAATGTTATTGTCTTGTATAATGACAGTATAATAATGAACCCAGGAAATTAATATTAATACAATATTATTATATGTTTAAAATGTTTCCAATGACCTGAATAATTCATGTCTTTGCTTTCTAGTCTGCTGTCCAATCCAGGAAAACACATTGCTTTTAGTCACCATGTCACCTTAATTTTTTTTTACCATTGCTGTGTGACTTTCCCTGGGGACATTTGGATAAACACCTGTTCATGACAGATAGACACAGACTATTGACCAAAGAAATAATTCCACACAACTCCATCTTAGTGGTCCTGTGACTTAATTGGGATTACTTACAGAAGTGTGGGCGAGCGTTTGGTTGCTGTAATAAATACCACAACCAAAAGCAACTTGGGGATGAAAGGGTTTATATTGGACTCACAGGTACTGGTCCATCATTGAGTAAGGCCCAGGCAGGAACTCAAGGAAGGAACTGAAGCAGACTATGGAGGGATTCTGTCTACTAGCTGCTTCCTTTGTCATACGTGGGTACTTTCCTTATAGAGTGCAGACTCACCTGCCAAGGGATAGCATCACATACAGTGGCTGGGCCCTCATGCCTCAATTGGCAGTTAAGAAAGTGCTCTGAGACATGCTCACAGGTTGATCTGATAGAGTCAATTAATCAGCTGAAGTTCCCTCGTCCCAAGTGACTCTGACCAAAGCTATCCATCACAAGGGGGTTACTTATAGTTGTATGGGTGACTCCGGGAGAACTGCACCACTCAGAGCCCACCCCATTATGGATGACACTCATGAAGTTGCTTCTCTGAAGCTCCCTGCCCAACCCATAGCTAGCTCTCCTGAAGAAGCATTTCCTGCCCCCATGAAAGTGTTTCCTGCTTGTACCGTGACAATGGTGAGGGGCTTTAAAATCCTGAGCTTCCTGAGTCCCAGAAGTTTCATTAGCTTTTCAAGTCTTACGAGCCCTGCCCCCCTCTCCAGAAGGGTGTGTTTCCATTCTGAGGAAATATCCGTACAATAATGTTTGGATCACTTAGAAGCTCAGCCTTTGAAAGGAACATCACCACTAGCTGATATGCATAGATTCAAGTGTTTGGACAATAAACCGTGTCTGTTCTCATCCGTACTCACTCCTAGGTACCAGTGCGTACCTTTGCACACTCAGGGTAGTCAGGTTTCTCACTGTCTTCCCAAAGCTCTCTGTCACACTTTGTATCTCAGGTTTGTAGAGTTCCTTTTACCACACCTTCTTTCCTTATAACACATTTATTTACCTCTTTTAAAAACACATTTTTATTTTTGACACATAACCTTGCACATTTTGGGGGAACAGTGTGACATTTTGATACATGCACAGTCGTTCCTGATGGTCACATCAGAGTGATTGATGTCTCTCTCACCTCAGAGGTTTATCATTTCTTGTGTTAGGAACATACCAAATCCTCTCTGCTAGCTCTTTCGAAATACTCAGCTAATTGTTGTGAGCTATAGTTCTCCTGCTGTGCTACAGAGCATCGGAAGTTATTCCTGCTCTACAGCTGTTCTCCTGAATCCAGCTGCTCCTGTAGAGCATTTGTCTTCTACCCTGTCTGCCCATACCATATGTTCAGCTTTGTGCAGTTTGCTGTGCTTACTGTGTACACACCTGAATCCATAGATACTGGACATTCTCTGTGTGAGCCTCAACTCTAGCTGTGGCATCCTTGCAGATGTCACAGGAGTGGATTATGGGATGGAGGTGATTGTTGAGTTAGTTAGCTTCACTCCCCGCCCCCGTGGAAAAGGCCATTGATGATAGAGTGACTGTGTTCGCTTAAAGAGTGGTCAATCTAGATTTTCTTATTTTCTCTTTACTCTAAAATCTCAGAAGTGATCAAATTAAAAGCATTATTTTAAGCAGTATGTTGACAGAAGACCTGGAGTCATTCTGAGTAATAAAAAGTCTGTAAATTAGGTTGTTTGCTTTTTGGTGAGGTGTGGAACAAGATAAGCATTTTTAAAAACATGTTTGGGATTGCTGAATTGGTTTCAAGTGTGGTTCAGTCAGAACAGCTCCAGTACCAGTTACTGTACTCTTATTAGCTTTGTTTCAGAAATCCTGCCCCACAGCTCCGGCAGAAAACACCAGAGACTGTAAACACATCCTGGAAACAAAGTCATTTCCTAGTATGATTTTAAAAGCTTTTCCTTAAGAGATTTTTTAAAGCCTATGAAATAGGAACAGTAGACTGCTTAAACAAGACCCAAACAATGACAACACCAACTGACAAGCCAATGTGGATGGGGAAATAACATGGGGCGCCATCCCAGGATGCAGAACTATAGGCAATTAAAAACTGTGGAGAGGGGAGAATTAGCCTTCCCCAGAGATGAGCACCCTAAATGGTGATCCAATCCCAAGTGGCCATCCCTAAAACATTATACACACAAGCAGTACTAAATGGACTTGGCAAGTTACATTTATGTATTTATTCATACGCATGCATTTGTATACTCAGATGTATATGTGACAATACTTAATGAATAAAAGTCCGTGTTTTTGAAAGGGAGGGGGCACAGGAAGAGTGAGGGGGCACAGGAGGAATGAGGGGGCAAATTGTGTTATTATAGTTTAACAAATATCAAACTATTAAAGATATTTTTAGAGAGAAGAAAGGGGGTTCTCCTTTGTGCTTATCCAGAAAACAATGCAGATGTGCAGTCCAGTCTTCACAGCCAACAGAAGTCAGGACTGCACCCTTAGCTCGCCACCATTGCTCCACACACTGTGTGGTCCTGACCCCACTGCCCAGAAACTTGAGGTTTCCCCCTCCCCATTACCTCTTTATTTTTAAAAGCAAAGAAGGACAAGGAAAGGGGTGGACCAGAAACTGAGTAGAAACTCCTCTAGGCAGAACACACCCTTTTACAGCAATTGCTGGTTAGTTTTATTTTCACCATAAATCTTACAAGCTCAGTTAGAATGCAGAAGTCCATGTTGTTAAGGCTTTATTAATACAGATTTATTGGGGCGGTAGTATGGTAGTGGTGCCTAAAGTCTCAGTGTGTACAGGACAGCCCAGCCCTGAGTTCACTAACTGGCCTCAAGTTTATGAGAATCCCCTATTCTCCCCTCCCAGGTGCCTAGATTATAAGCATGGGCAGTCCACATGACTTAGGGGACTTTTAAATCTCTGTTTCTTGGAATTCTTTGATGAGGTGAAGGCTTTCTTTCTCCTGGACTTGTTGGCCAGGTCAGACATTAAGATGGATTCCAATCCCCTTTGATGATTTCTCCATCTGGTTTACATTTCTTCTTGTTGACATCCTGGGAAGATGTCGAGGTGCTGAGGGCAGGGACTGGTCTTGTGTGTCCTCTGTTTGTGGGACTTATTAGAGTGCTGTGAGGTATCCATAGTGCACTCTGCACCCCGAGTTAACTTAAGGGTACTAAGTCAGGAGGCTTCTGCTTGTCAGTATTGAGTTGAGATCCTTTGCTGAACGTCTTCTGGCCATTGTTAAGCTGCTCTAAATCCAAACCCACAGAGGCAAGGGCTCGACTTGCTCGCTCCTCACCAGTCTTCACACTGCTCAGGACTTCCCGCCTTGTTCCTTGGGATTTGGTGGTGTGTGATAGCCAAGCGTGCTGCCCCAGGGAAGTCTTGGGTCAGAAGATTTGTGAGGGCTAAGGATAAGGAATTGGTTAAGATCTTTCCACTGCTAACAGTGAAATCAAGACATGTTCCAGTTTGCTTTCTCTTGCTGTGATCAACACCATGATCACAGCAATTTTGGGAAGACAGGGTTTGTTGCATCTTACAGCTTACAGTCTGGCCATGAAGGGAAGCTGGGACTTGAACTAAAGCGGGGCAGGAATCTGGCGGCCGGGACTGAAGCAGAGGCCGTGGCAGACGGAGTTCTTGTGACTGGCTTGCTGTTCGGATTCATGTGCAGCTACTTTTTTTCATATCTTCTAGGACCACCTGCCCAGAGATGGCACTGCCCACAGTAAGCTGGGCCCTCCCACATCAGTCATTAATCAAGAAAATGCACCACAGGCCAGTCTGAAGGAGGCGTTTTCTCATTTGAGGCTTCCTCTTCTCAGATGACTTGAGTTTAAGTTTACTGACTACTAAGCAATACAGGAAGTGTGTGCATAAACGTGTGCATACACACATGGGTGTTTATATTGTGTGTGCATATTATATAAGTATATAATTCTTGCCATCTGCTGGCTTTAACTTTGTGGAGGCTATATAATTATGCTCAGAGCTGGGGATACTAGTGGTCAGATTTTGTGCTGTCTTAGTGGACATAATAGGCTATAGTAGAAGCCTAGTCTTCAAGTCTGCTAGCCCAAAGCTTAGATTTTGATTCTGGCATAAAATCTGGATCAGTTTACTTAGTTTTTCTGAGCCTCAGTTTACTTAGCTATAAAATGCCAGGAAGTGGTAGTTCTGGTAAAATTTGAACTAGTAACACATTGATTCACCCGAGTAAACGTTAATTGTTCAATTGACCGTAAGTTCTATAGTCTCTAGGTTTTATGTATACTTGCTTATGATCTCATTGTCATTTAGAGAGTGATGATGGCTATAGACTCTCTGTTGTCTACCATCAGGCTTGTGTCAGTGGAATTACAATGGTTTAATAAGGACATAAAATGATGTGTCTCTGTTTCTTGGAATTTGAAAGGAGGGGGTATAAAGCAAGAAAGCAATAAAAATACAATTAAAAGTCAGGATAATTTTTAGGGACATTTGAATCTGAAACTGTCAGATTAACTGGCAGGCTTCTGGTTAACTTTATTTCCACAGAACAGTGCATGAAGCAAGCAGAGAAATACCCCACCAATGTTTTACCTGAATTTCCAGAGGGGGGCTTATGTGCAGTGCTTCCCAGTCTTCATTGCAAAGGGCTCAGAGGCAAGGGTGAACATCTTTCTAAGAAAATGCCCAGGGTTCAAGTATGTCAATCTTACAAGTTCCTGAAAATAGGCTGTATTTTTTTTAACTTACTTTATCTCTTGAGTACTAAACCAAATCAGGAAGACTATTGTCTTTCTGCTGTTTTATTTTGGGGTCAGTATTTCCTAATGGAACTAGTTTTGTAGGTCACGATCAACTGTATCTACAATGTGGGCTATGATGGGATGGATTTATCAATTACAAGTCTTACTTGGGCTCAAGACTTTGATTATAGCATCTTAAACTTTATCTCTATGTAGTTGCTTTGCCTATTGTCATCAGGTTCAAAATAGAATTTGCAGAGGAAGTGGTGAAGAGAAAGGAAGTTAGTTGGACCACAAGTGAATCCCACTTGGAGATTTGAAGAAATATGGCTTCTCACTCTGGTATCTATGGATAGACATGGGAGGGTAGTGGTACATAGAAATGGTTAATAAATACTATTAAAGCAAGTATTTGGAGAGGGTGCTCTGTTCTTAGCACCAGTAAAACAATAGCATATTGTTTCTCCTGGGCCACTTGTGAATTTGGGGAGACTTTGCAAGGTTTAGATAAGTGTGTTTGTCTACTGTCTGCCCTTGTTTTGAGTTTGCCCAGTGTGTTAATTAGGGTTTTATTACTATGAAGAGACACCATAACCATGGCAACTCTTATAAAGGAAAATATTTCAATGGGACTGGCTTCAGAGGTTTAGTCCATTATCATCATGGTGGGACATGGCAGCATGCAGGCAGACATAGTGCTGGAGAAGGAGCTGGGAGCTTTACATCAGGATTGGCAGTAAGAGACAATGAATCTCTGAGACCTCAAAGCCTGTCCCCCTGGTGAATTACTTTCTCCAATAAGCCTTTCCCACTCAAACAAGGCCACACCTCCTAATAATGCCACTTCCTCTGTGCTTATGGGGGCTATTTTTATTCACAACACCATATCTAAGAATACAGTAGAAACTCATTACCATCTCTGACTAGAAGAAACTTCCAGAACTCGGAGGTAGAGGTAGAAGGAACATGTGTGAATTTTAGTGCTGTTTCTTTCATATTGGTGGATTCTACCCCAGATGCCTTTCAGCAGTACCTCTGCTCCACTTCAGGTGGGGTGTACCAGTGCCAGAGTCACACGCCCCAGCCCCAGGTCTCTGATGGTGTCTGGTAGCAACCATCTTGTCACCTTGAGCTCTCCAAACAACAAGCTCCTATGTTCTAGTACAGATGAGATAAGAGAGTGTTTTTATGAACTGAAGGGTCTTTTAGGAAAATATTTGAAAGTATTCAGTGTTCTATCCCTGCAGCCCATCTCTGAGCATGTTGACGTGACAACCATCTCACTCTTTCTGAGAACAAGAGGAAAGGTCCTGGATGGGAGTTTCTGTCTGTTATGAGGTGTTTTATTTTTTTTGGCTTTTTGGGGGGCCTACCACCCAACTCCCAAATAAATCACACATGGAGGCTTATTCTTAGTTGTGAATGCCTGGCCTTAGCTTGACTTGTTTCTTGCCAGCTTTTCCTAACTAATTAACCTGACCGTCTTTTGCCTCTGGGCTTTTATCTTTCTTAACTTCTGTATACCTTTTTTCTTTCTCTGTGGCTTGCTGTGTAGCTGGGTGGCTGGCCCCTGATGTCCTCTTCTCCGTGTTCTCTTGCTCCTCGGTCTCACTGTTTTTCCTTTATTTATACTCTCTGCCAGCCCCACCTATCCTTGCTCCTGCCTCACTATTGGCCATTTATCTCTTTATTAGGACCATCAGGTGTTTTAAACAGGCACAGTAACACAGCTTCACAGAGTTAATCAAATGCAGTGTAAACAGAATTCACACCCCTGAAAATAATATTCCCCAACATTTGTCCTACAGTTTATCAGTGTGCTTACCTGTGAAGAGCCCCCCCCCCAGGTGGTGCTTGTGTTCCCTGCTCCTGTGATTGGAGATTTAGCTGAGCCTGCCTGTGTACCTGGCTTTAGGCAGAGTCCCCTTGCAGTTGCACATTCCCAAGGCTGCCCCTTAGCTGAATATAAGCATGGTTCCTAGCAAATTGGCAGATTACTTTCTACTCTCAACACCTTCTTCCAAAGTCCTTATTCTCTCTCTAGTTCAGTTTCCTTGTCAGCCACAACTCCCCAAATTTTATTCAGAATCGCACCACCCTCCTGTTGGGAACTTGCCAGTTCCTTGGTCTAGATCTGTAACTTTTCCCATGGTATGTATCTGGCAGACTCACATTTGGTAAATGTTGGCTAATGTCCAGGGGAGATGTGATAGCACGTCAAATGTATTTCGGATGTTTTGATGCCTCCCTAACTAGGCGTAGCCCTGTGTTCTCGTGAAGATACTGAAGAGTCAGTCTCTCTCTCTTTCCCTCTCCCTCCTTCTCTCTCTTTCGGGTGTGTTGTGGCAGTTGTTCAGAAACATGCAATATACCTTGTAAATAAGACATTCGATACAGGACCATTCCACTGCTTAAATGACCCAATTCAAAGACATCATCAATTTAATAATTACTTTTAGAAAGTAAGGTAAAATTTTGTTAAATATAAGTGAAGATTATAAGATGCATTTCAATTTCAGGGGAAAAAAAACCCAGATGTCTTAGAGTCCAGGATATCAAGGTCCCTATACGTACTAGTGATGTGCCACAATTAGTCTGTAGGAAAATTGCATACACAGAAAGTTATTTGGTAGGAGGACTGTCATCAGACACCCCTTGAAAGCCAAAGGATTCCATGGGAAAGTGAAAGCACCTACCAAATAAACTTTAGCAATTTATGGACCCTCTGAATCCTCCTAGCCTGTGAATCTTTGGCACCAGCATCATTGAATAGCATGTCCTTGTTTGACCCTGCCATGGAACCTCTCCAAATGACTGAGAGTGCAGTTTTGTAATATTATATATCAAGAACCTTGTTTAGATTATTTTCAACAAAGCATTCTTTAGGTCTTTAACAGGGAAAATGGAACTAGACAAAGACAAGTCATATGCGTTAGTCCCCTTGTAGCCCATCCCTAGCCAGGACATATTTCATGCTGTCCCCATGAAACATTAAACACCCTCAGCGAATCCTTGCTAAGCTCGCTGCTTGCTTTTGCTCACTTGGAATGCCTGAGTCTTGGCTACAGCAAGGAGTGGATCTCAGCCAGCCTGACTTCTTTAAAACAGTCTCTGGAAGCTTCTTTTACTTAGGATTTTGAAGACAGCAGATGGTTAATTGAGAAAGCTTAAGCCCATGTTGTATAATGAATGACCTTGACCTTAAGCATTGTTTACATATGCTGTTATTAAGTGAACCCCTGAAGTTATGTACTCAACCCTACTGAAGCAGACATTCTGCTGAACTGCATGCAGTCTGGTTAACATAACCCCAGCTCAAACTGTCCTCCTTGCTCAATAGTTTCTTCTGCCTTTCTTGGCAGCTTCTTATGTGCTCACTGATCTTGAAGTGGCAAGTCAAGGACCCAGCATAGGGCGAGGGGCTGCATAGGTAAACTTGGGAGATGGGGTGTGAGCAGCAGTGGTATTAGAGTGGAGTTAGAGTTGATGGCCGGCACTTGTCTCAATACAGAGGAGGGCCTAGCCATATCAGAATAGCTCAGAGTGGCCAGGAGAGACTGAGGCCCAGAACTCACAAGCAGGGGAAGAAACATGACTTGAGTTTCAGACTTTGGATGGACTATAGGAAAACGGACCAGGCTCTCTGCTAGTTTTCCAACAGTTACCATCTTTTTTTCCCCTCAAATGGTGATATGACAGTCAAATATAAAGATTTTCTTTATAGTATTGCCATCACATCCCGCAGAGAAAAATTGTATCTCCTTCACTTCCTCTTTCAAGATTTTGTGCACAGTTGAAATAGCAAATTTTACGCAGAGTTGGAGCTTATTTTGATCATTCATTTTTGATTACTTCATTTTGTCTCATTCAGCTCTTCAGCCTTATCCCGAGAGTTGCTTTTCACTACACAGTGCTGGCCTTCCTGGTAAGGGATTCACTTAGGCGGTGCATGCCTCTTATTTTGGCACTTTCAGGCAGAGGCAAGAGGATGTGGAGTTTGACCCCTGCCTAGACTCCATATGGAGAAAGCACACAAGGCAGCTAGCTTTACTGTAATTTCTAGCTTCTCCTCCCCGTGGCGTCTCTCTTCTATCTCCATATTCTGTGCGCTGTTCTTGCCTCTTCTTGCCCTCCTCGCACATCGCTTCATGCACGGCTTTTTATAGGTCTTACTCAGCACTCGGGGCTGTGACTCTGAGTTCAGCCTAAGTACAGAGGATTGAGCAGTTGACTATGAAGGAGACTTGTGCCCCTCAAAGCACCACAAGCTACTTTCTCCCAGTTCCCTTTTCCTTCCCCTCTTGTCTTTTCTCCCCACCCCACATCCCTTTCTGTTCATGTCCTTCTCTCCCATGTCTCTTTCTCCTGTCTCTTACCTCCTCCAGGCCCCCCCCCCTCCATGTTTACTCTGCCCTTTGTACAAGCTTGAGTTCTCCACCTGCAGCGATACCAAGAGGCCTGAGCCTTTGAAATATACTGCTGGCCCCTTTTCTAGAGACTTGGAATCCATCAGATTTCAATTAAGAGTGACTTGCAACCTGAATGTAGCTCAAACACATTTGAAATACCAAGGGAATGTATATAGGGTTCCTTTCTTCTGTTTGTCTTAAAATATAGATCAGTAGTAAAAAATTCAAAGGAAAGAGAAGTGTTTTTCAAAGAGGACTCCAAATATGTATAGCCAAGGAACTCTTTAGGGGACTGAAGGTATTTTGAGACATGCCTCCTCCCTCCATGATTTAGCTCTGAGAATATATTTTAAACAAATTTTCGGATCATGTTTATTTAACTTTTATGTAATGGTAAGTTCAAAAATGCCTGAATGGTTAACTGAAAGATTGAAAGCCTCTGAGGTGCTGTTATAAGTAGAACTAAAAATAAATGCACCAATCACATACTGAATATATTTAAAATAAGCAAGGTCAGCTTATTCTTTTTTTAGAAGCCATCCTAAATATCATGACCTTGATACAGGTGTACTCACGTGCAGGGTGAAGTGAGTGTCACTGGAAAGTTAAACGTGACGGAAGGACTGTGTGTGCCCACTCTTCCTTCACTTTTCTGATAGGAATGCTTAAACCCACATAATGGGAGGGCTGGAAGAAGCCTTAACAACCATGGTAGTTTTCCTGATTCACAGGAACAAGGTCACAGAAAGAACGAATCTCCTAAGTCACACATGTAGCTGGTGACACAGAGCCAGGGCCAGAACCCAGGATTCTTTAGTCCCAGTGTTAGGCTTTTTTCTCTTTCTTTCTTTCTCTCTTTTTTTTCTTGACAAGCTACTGTGT
>JAQHUG010000149.1:2255796-2324208 GCA_028555095.1 Dicrostonyx torquatus
TCACTGTGTACACACACAGCAGGGTGTAGTGATTGCTCATTTGTGCATTCATTGTCACCAGGCAGCCTTAGAAGATGTTCGTTTTAGCTTGTGCATGAGTTTTCTACCTGTTTAGCAAACCATCACACTAGCAGGTAGCTTTTCAGCCAGTGGCCCATTGTCTTAGTTAGGTTTCTGTCTTAGGATAAAGACGATGACGTAAAACAGCTTGGGGAGGAAGAAATCCTTTGGCTTTCACTTTCTGGTCACGCTCCATCACCGAGGGAAAACAGCAGGAACTCAAGTGAAGCAGAGGCCTTGGACATCACCACTTACTGGCTTGCTCAGGCTGATTTCTTACGTCCCAGGACCACCTGCTGAAGAGTGACCCCCCCAAAACCACAGTGGGCTGGGCCTATTCACTCAATCACCAATCAAGAAAATGGCCGCAAGGGCTTGCCTACAGGCAGTCTGATGGAGGCATTTACTCAGTTGAGAGTTCCCCTTCCAGATGTGTCTAGGTTTGTGTCAAGTTTACAAACCCAATCTGTACACCCAGGTTGACCTTGAACTTCGGCTGTCTCCCCTGCTTATACCTCCTGAGTGCTGTAATTACAGATAATATTAGCTTAAAACAACCTCTGTTTATTGGCAATTAGCCTAGATGGCTGGTCTTTTCTGGTTTCTAAGGACCTCATTATGGAAATTGTTTCTGTATGTAGTGCCTATTACAGAATTCTTCTGCTTGATTATGTAGAAAGTCAGTGTCCTGCTGGGTGGCCATGGCTGAAGGTTAGGCAGCTGGGACCACAGCATATAGTGAGAGGGACTGTTGATAGAAGGACGAAAAGAAGCAGAGTGTTTGTGAGACAGAGAGCTACAAACAGTTAACAATTGCTGCGAGAGTGAGAATTCGTCTTCCCCAGTAATGAGCCCTGATTGGTTGGTTATCCATGCAGGCAGCACTGATCCAAGTTATATTTATATGTGTATATAACGACAGAGGTTAAAGAAGAGGAGACTGTGACTTTGGGAGAGAGTAGGGGTGAAGGGAGAGATATGGAAGGGGCAAGAGGGAGGGGGTAATTGGTGTAATTATATTTTAATTAAATAAAAGTTCTGTGTTCAATTTCAGAAGAGGAAGTCTTTGATAATAACGTGAAAAATTAATTTTGAAAATAGCTTATCACATCAACACTTAGCAAAGCTAAGCTTAATGAGAATAGTCATCCATTATTGTCTTATCACATAAGGAGAAGCCCAAAATCCTGGTGTGGTTAGAAAGGCTAGCCTTATCAGCCAGCTTCTGTTTCCCAGAATGCCAAGCTCTTTCCACCCCAGGACCTTTGTACATCCCAGTCAGTCTGAAATGCTCTTCGTTCTGTTTTATTTCTCACATAGTTCAGTTTTCCACGTATCTCAGCCTAAACAGCATCTTCTCAGCCCTCTGCTTGCCCTGTTTATCACATTATCCCTTTCAGCCTCTTGTGGCCACTTCTAGATCACCTCTGGTCATCTTTACAATTTATCTTGTTTTTCTTTCTCTTCTAGGCTGTCTCATTTGAATGAGACTGTCTGAGACCCACCTCTGAGTTGCAGATGTGTCTAGGGCAGGGCAGGGCCCATGTGGACTGTTTGATGGATGTTTCAGACATGGTCCAGACAGGTTGAATGTTCTGCTGTCACAAAGGGTAACCATATCATCGCAGGAAGTACCACTCAGTCTTAAGAAACTTCAGCCTATCCTTGGAGCAATTGGTTCTCTTGATTACCACCTTAGCTTGAAGACTCGTTCAAGGTCACACAGTTAATCTCATTAAGAAATACGATTAACTCCTGCAGCACTGGGTATTTTTTTTAGCCATTCTCTCATAAGGAATTGGTCTTTGTTGAAAATACTCAACTTTTAGAGTTCTTAGCTTTTAAAAATGAAATTAATTAAATGATATCTTCAGAGTTTAACTATTTCCAGTCTACTTTTTACACTTTGTATTGCATGTCAATTCTGCTGCAATAATTTCTTTTACTTTTTAAAAAAAGATTTATTTATTCATTATGAATACAGTGTTCTGTATTCATGTATATCTGCATGTATATCTGCAGGGCAGAACTCAGGACCTCTGGAAGAGCAGCCAGTGCTCTTAACCACTGAGCCATCTCACCAGCCCTCTTTTACTTTTTTAGTGTCAAACTGATGGCAGACTCATATCCTGGTATAAACTGTTATATTGTTTATATAAGAGGTCTCGACCCTTAGCGTTTTGGTTGTGCTAAAATATCATCAATGAACTGAGAAGAGTGTGCAGTGAGTAAAGTAGTCGCCAAGCAAGCATGAGACCTGGAACTGGGAACCCAGCACCCACCTAAGATCTGGACATGATGGCATACATCTGTAACCCCAGCACTGGATGGGGCAGAGATAGAGGCTTGCCGACTTGCCAGCCTACCAAAATGATGAGCTCCAGGTTCAATCAGTAGACAGTAGAGACCCTGTCTAAAAAGAACAAGGTGGACAGTGGTAGAGGAAGAAGGTCGGTGTCAATTTTTGGCCACCACAAGCACACACATGGGCATACACCCTCAGGGTATGGTCACAAAAGATACCATTGACCTTTGAAGGTCCTGGCATAGGTGATAGCAAGATTGACTTAATGAGAAGCTCCGAAGGTTCCAGCCACGCTTAGGACTGAAGAGAGTGAAGTCCAGGTGCAGGAAATGAGCTCCTGAAGACAACTCCTTGGGGCAACAGATGTTCAATTCTTTATTGAAATTCAAATGAAGCTTGCTTCATTGGGCAAAATCCATGTGGATCTTATTGTGACCAATTCAAGACTGCACTCCATATTGTAGCTTTGTGTTTCCTACATCTTAGCCTCCCTTCAATCTCAATCTAGAGTTGTCTTAAGGGCACAGGAATTCCTAATGCACCCTGTACCTGGAGTTTCTTCTGGCTTTTATTAATTGGTGTAAAAGAGCAAAGGATAAAGTGGGGGAAAAAGAACAAATAAAGTCAACACCCCCATTGGAAAGTTTTTTTTTTCATGCCATCTACATCATTGTCATACTGAAATATGCTGGCTAATACTGGGTGTCAGCACTTTCCAGCCCTGGCCTTGCTAGTCTGAGTCCCGCAGGTTTTCCTTATTGGAACACCGCTGTAAACGGAAAAGAGTTTGTTTTTGTTTTGTTGCTGTTGCTTGGTTGGTTGGTTTTGAAGTCTGCTGGTAAAACTCCACGTACAACTACTTTTCTTTCACCTGTACGAATTCACATGAGCCTAGAACAGCCAGATGAAACCCCAGCAGAACAGGGGGAGTCCTCTATGTCCTCACATGGGGTACTCACCTCTCAATAGCGGGGCACTTTACACATAGATTAATTAGGGTAAAATAACGTGCATCAAAATGATGCTCTTATCCATGGATTAGAAAAGGAATTTCTATTGTTCTAGTATTAAAAATCTGCCATATGCTTTACAGACTATCAAATAGTTGACAGGCAGGAACTGAAGGCTCTGTTGTTCTGAGTCATTAGGGATTAAAAAGCCAGAAGTCAGGACAGAGTTAAGTCATAATGACTTTTAAATGGATGCCAGATCAATGAGGACGATCAAGATAAAGCAAACTTGAAATTCCTTATTGATGACTTAATATATCGAGATGTTTTATTTAATGGATAAAAATTTGAAGAGTTAAACTGTTTGTATCATATAGGATAACTGGCAAATGAAATAAAATATGGTAGAATATTTGCCTTTCCCCGTAAAGATAAGGATGCAATTGTCAAGTTAAGGAAATCAAGACCATTAAAAAAATAACCAGGATGAATGTACACAGACTCCAGATTTCCCCCACAACCTTTCTGATTTTTTATTATTTTTTCACAACATGTGTTTTGTTTGCTCAATATTTTCATTGATTTACTTTACTGAAAAAAATCACTTTAAAAATAGGTGCATAGTTTACCTGCATGAGTCAGTTTCACTTGCGATATAAGTAATCCCTAACAACAAATAAACTGAAATGAAGCTGTATTTGTGTGTGTGTGCACATGTGCATGTGTGTGAGCTTGCACATGGGAGGCCAGAGGTTGACGAGGTTATCTTTCTTAACTGCTCTTCACATTATTTTTGAGGTAAGGTCCCAGGGAACCTGGAGCTCATTGATATGGCGAGGCCGACTGGCCAGAGCCTCTGTGATCTGCCTGTCTCTACCTCCCCAGCTCTGGAATCCCAGTCCTTCATGCCCAGCCTTTTAGTGGGCATGAGGGCGATCTGAACTCTGGTCCTCACGCTGTGTGGCTAGCACTTTACTGACTGAGCCGCCTCCCCCACCTAACAAGCCTATATCTGTAAATTGTAACTTGATGCCTTTGCCTTTTTGTCTGTGAGGTTATGTCCTGCTTTCTTCTGTCTTAGTGTACAGAAGCTTAAATGTTCGCTCCCAAGGTTATGTAGGCAGGTCTGCTGAAATAACCTGACAGTTGACAGGAACCAGAGAAAAGGTGCACACATGTATTACCAGGCATGTGTGTGCAAAGACCTCAAAAAAAAGGAATCTCAGATAAGGGCCAGACAAATCAAGTCTCTTCTTAGGGGATAGGGAAGTGGGAGCTGTAAGCCAGAGAGAGAGAATAAGTGTCTCTCTCTCTCTAAGTCTTAGAGGAGAAAGGAGACTTACCAACCAGACAATAGAACGAAGTTCCTTTAGGCTCTGGGTGAGGTGTTTGAGGTTAGTCTCTTCCTCTGTGATGTGAGTTTCATTTCCTCAGTTAGTGAAATGTCATCAAGCAGATTTAAAGGCAGTGAGTTCCTCCAGCGGGTCACAAGCCCTCAGCAAACCACTACCTCCAAAAAGACTTACCGTACAATTCATAGCAGTAGCAAAATTCCAGTTATGAAGTAGCAACAAAAATAATTTTCTGGTTGGAGGGGTCACCACAACATGAGGAACTGTATTAAAGGGTCGTAGCATTAGGAAGGTTGAGAACCACTGGTGTAGCCACAGACTTGGCTTTTCTGTAGGGAAGAGGCATTTGCTGCTCCCCAGGCACTCGGATTTTGGTGTTCTTCTCTGAGCCCCAAATGCTAGCAAATGTTAAGTGTTAGACACATGCTAATATCAAGTGAGACTACTTTTAGATGATATCACAAAACTTTGATTAGAATATTTTTCTCAGGTGGGGATAATAAACCCAAGGTACATTCCAGGGTTACCTGGGGTCATCTCTTGCATGGTAGGTTTGTGGAGTGTGGTCTTAGCAGAGTGCTGCTGAAGTCATTAGTGGGGTTTTTGGTCTTAGATGCTAGCAATACAGGCAAATTTCTGCAAGCTATCCAGTGTAAATAAGGGGAGCATGGTTTTGTGATTTAAGCTAAACCATATTTTGCGAGCATGCACGTGGAGGCCAGGGCGTTTCCATTAATTGCTCTTTTGAGGTAGGACCTCTTTGAATTTGGAATTCATTGATTTGGCAAGAAATATTGAGCAGAAACTTGAACAGTCTTCTCATCTCCACTTGCCCAATGGTCTAGCCCTTGCAAAGGCTGGTAAAAATGTATGGTTTAATCTTTAGGGTTTTTTTTTTTGATGCTATACTTGGTATTGAACCCAGGGTCTTGTGCATACTTTGACAGCACTCAGACCTGCAACCTTGGCTGTTTTTAGATATTTCTAATATAAGCCTTTTATTTTCTCTCTCCTCGTTTCTCTTATATCTAGGGATAATCTGATTTCTGCCTTGCTTCCTGCCTGCATTTAGAATATCAGTTACTTTAGAAGAGTGGGATGTTGGAGGGAAAAGTACATAAGAAAGTCAAATACTGGTATACATCTTCTTTCTCCTTCACTAGGACTCAGCTTTGAATGGAGTCACAAGTAGGAAAACTGTTGAGATTGTACTTATACTGTAATGACAGAGACGGGATCTATAGAAGAGACATGAGTCTATAGGTGAGGCATGGGTATCTATAGGAGAGACTTTGGTATCTATAGAAGAGGCATGGTTACTATAGGAAAGTCATGGATATTTATAGGAGAAGCATGGGTGTCAATAGGAATAGAATGGATATCTATAGGAGAGGTAATGGTATCTATAGGAGCAGTTATAGGTATCTATAGGAACAACATGGTTATCTCTTCAGAAAATTCCCAGGGAACTTTATGGGAATGACTTTTGGCCTCTGTGGAATTCCAATTTGCTCCTGCTCCTGAGTACGGTTCATGTTTGTCTTGTTTAAGAATATTATTTTAAAGAGCATTATTCTATTTTTTATCTCTCCCTCTGTGTGTGTGTGTGGTCTGTCTGTCTTTTTACCTGTCTGTCTGTCTTTCAATGGATATGTGCACATGAGCAAAGGAAATCCCTTGGAGCTGGAGTTGCAGGTGATTGTGAGCCACCTGATTTGGCTTCTCTGCAAGAGCAGTGCTTACTCAGCGAGCCCCTAAAGGCCACACTCAGCACAGCTGATCTCCTATTCCCTGGCCTTCTATTGTTGCATGCAGTTCAGCAAAGAGGAGAAATACTCCTTAAAGTTTGTGGAAAGGGTCAACATTAGCCTCCTAGCTGCAGAGGGTAACTTGGTTTGGTTTTGAGTGGCTTCTTTCCACAAATGTAACAAAATGCTCATTGTGTTTGCATTTCATTCTTGAAACTTTTATAACAGCCATCTGACTATTCAAATTATAGATTTTTAATTAATAATTTTGTGTGGATAAACTCATTGTTCAAAATTATTGCAAATCTCTAATTAAAGTGAAAAAGAAAGGTCATTCATTAGTGATTTTTATTTTAATTAGAAATAATATGTGCTTTCATCAAGAGGACATGTGTGGTGAGACACCACTCTGAATGTTTTCCTGGCATTACAACAAAAATACTAAATTAAAAACATACTCCACACATGGAAAAAGTAATATGAGAATGTATGCGTCTTATGATTACAGTTCTGTGTCTGTATAAATATGTATACAATGAATTACATGTATCATCTGCCCACCTACAATACAATTAAACAGCTGATGTTAGCGTTGTGAAGTTTTTAAACCTCAATGTTTGTGTAATTAATAAGTATTTGGAAAACACTTTATCAGAAACAAAATAGAAGGAAAAAAGAAAAAAAAATAAGAACCAATCCTATATGTATGAAAACAAATGCTAGTAAGATAAAATGATCTCCAGTTGTTTAGAGAAATCGAATAAGCACGACTCTAAACAAGGCCTGTTAAGTTCAAGGCCATAGAACGTGAGTGCGGTTTCATCTGATAATTTTCTTCTGCCTGCCTCCTAGCATAACGCCTGGCTTCTTGTCATTCTTTAAGGATAGGTGATGTGTCCTTAGGAGGATGGGCATGGCTGGCTTCCTACAAACACTCCAGAGGAGAGTTGTAGGTAGAGTTTTGATGTATTCCAATTTAGGCACTGGAGTCATCTCACAGGGTTGTAGATGTGGGCTTGGATTAAATTATACTGGTTTAGTAGGTGGGCAGACTGCTGGACCAGTGACGAGTCAGAGTTTGGCCAAAATTGCTGGTGTTGTGCAGAGGTGGACAATGGATTCAAAGAGTGG
Source organism: Dicrostonyx torquatus (assembly GCA_028555095.1). Lineage (NCBI taxonomy): Eukaryota > Metazoa > Chordata > Mammalia > Rodentia > Cricetidae > Dicrostonyx > Dicrostonyx torquatus. Next base: position 2,263,343 of record JAQHUG010000149.1, read on the forward strand.
TCAGAAGACTTGGAGTCAAGCATGAATGTCGGTGTTTTCAGATGAGGGTCCTTTGTGTGGGTAGTGTATCATGCACATTTACCTGATTCTCCTGCTTTCTCTCTTTCTCCACCACCTTCTTTATTATTAACTCATCTAGTCATCATAATTCCGAGGTAGGCCTTATTTTTCTCCAATTTGTGTTTTGGAAACTGAGTCACATGGGGACAGGCCATTTACCTAATGGTACACAGCTAACAGCAAAGGCAGAATTTGAATCCAGACCATATAGTATGAGGCTAGTGCTCTTATCCATTGTTATAATTCAGAGTTGCTATTTATGCAAAGTCATAATTCCATTATTGAGAACAAAGACCAACAGCTTCTTTTCTCTCTCAGAAATTTGCATTGGAGTTCTAGTGTTATGTGTATGTTTGAAAAAGCACTTAACATAAGGAGATCTACATCCCAGAGCCAAATGTTGTAAGAGCAGTTGGTTAAAAGTTAGTTACCCAAATTCACAAATTCTCACTGTCAGAGATGAGCACAGGGGACATTCTAGCGGCCATGCTTCCTGTATTTGTGGAGGAGGGGCATGCACACGCATGCACACGTGCACTGATGAGACTGTTTTACATGCTGCTTTGCTTTGAGAATTTCTGCATCACTGTCACAGAGCTCTTACCCTGGCAATAAGTCTGAGCGGTGCACATCACTACAGCTCTTTGATTTGCCTTTGGGCCTCTGTGTTCTATCAAGATCCCTGACACATAATAGCTGCTTAGCAAATGCTCCATGAGTCATGCCAATTCCCTCATCTCTAAAGTACTGGGATTACAGGTGTATGCACCTGCCCCTAGCCTATGGGCATTTGTGATGAACCTTTGTGTGCTGGCAAGCTCCTAGCAGGGTGAAGAGGAAGCAGTTGGTTTCCAGTGGGCAGGGTGTTTGCAGATCACTGCTGTGCATACCCAGTGGAGACAGTTACTCTTGAGAAATGAGTCCCTCCTTCATTACAGGCCCGATTTCAACAGCAGCAGCAGCAATACAAACCAAGCTTCAATTTCTGTTGGCTTCTTCCTTGGGGGCTCTGTTGCAGGCAAGCAGTCTCCAGTTAAGCCATTTCTTGTCCTTTCTTTGAATAATATTTATTTCTCCAAATTAGCAGGGAGACAAGTGAGGGTAGTGCCAGGAATGTGCAGTGTGCCCTGGGGAGTAGTGACCTCTAACTTTTCTGGAATGTCAGGCCTGCCATCCCATACTTAGAGAGACACGCTTGAGCTTCAGGAGAAAAAGGGGACTGTAGGTGAGGATTGCTGTCCGGGGAGCTGTTGCCCCTGTTTTCCTGCCACGATAGTTCTGCCCTTTGCATGTGATGCTGTTCTCCTGACTTTGGAAACTCTGGTGGCTTTGCTGCTGCTCTTCTTGAAATGTGTGATGTTGTGGGTGTATGCAGAGAACTAAAGATCAGTGTTGTAGGCACAAGAGAAGAATGTGGCATCGTATTTTTCACCAGTGTTTGCAGCCACCACTTGGGCACAATTTTAAGGAACTGAAGAAGAGACCCATGAGACACTTTGTAAACAGAAGATTGGTTGAAGGAAAATTCCTCCAAGCCCAGTGCTGCACATGAGACCTTTCCATCAGGTCTCAATCAGGTCGCTAGATTGTGGGGCCAGAAAGATAATGAGACTAAGTTTCAGCCCTTTCAGGGAATATGAGGTAGGAAGAAATAGATATAGAAAGAAATAAAAATGAATCAAAGCTTTATTATTTTTCTTTTAAAACATTTATTTTGTGTATGTTTGAATGTTTATATGGTGTACATATAGTCTAGAAACATGTATACATGTCCGTGTGACTATGCCAAGGCCAGAGGAGCATGTGTGGTGCTCTGCTCCCCATCTTTCTGTTGTATTCTTTTGAGAGAGAATCTCTCATTGAATCTGGAGCTAGGCTGGTGTCCAGGAAGCTCCCACAGCCCTGGGTTACAGGTGTGTGTAGCCATTTCTGACTTGTTATATGAATGCTGGGGATTTGAACTCAGGTCCTCATGCTTGTACAACAAGCATTCTTACCCACTTAACCATCTCCCTAGCCGTTGAAGCAAAGCTTTATTCATATGATTTGCTCCCAAACGACAGAACCTAGTTCAAGGAAAAACTGGGAACTGAGGGCTCATATTTCTGAAAATTCCAGAGATGGAATGTATCTCCTTCTGTTTCCATGTGCATGCATGTCATCCCAAGGTTGCATTTCAGTGTATATGATCCACAGCCATATAACTCTGGTGGCTGCATGCGTCTTATAAACATCTGTACTGCTGGCACTCCTATCAAAAAAGGCCTATTATCCCCCTGCTGTAGCAAATAAACAGCTTCAGTTTAAATCACATGCCCTACCTTGAACCAATCCTCTAACCAACCATCCATCCAGGAAGGAAGAGGATAGAGCATGCTAATTGGCTAGATCTGGGTCACAAGGAGTGGCTCTCCAAAGGAGGATTTTAAGAGGTGAAAGATGTAGGCCAAGTCAAAACGAGGACCCCCGCAGTAACTTACAGAGAAAAATCTCTGCGAGTTTTGGGTTAAGGGAAGGATGTGCTTGGGTCACTCATTAGGTGACTGGAGTGGGGTGTCACCAAGTGAGGAATGCAAGAAGGAGTGAGTGGATGAATGAGTAGTGAGTGAGTGAAACAAAACTAAGTTAGCTGCTTTTCAGGACACCGGTTCTTTCATATGAAACAAAACAAGAATCTGTTAGTTTAAATTCTTGTTTAACTGTTTTGGTTGAATCTGAGATTCTGTAAAATTCTTAGGCAGCCATGAATGCTTGAGTCTAAATTATCATGATTGAGAACAGGAAGACCAACTTAAATGTCGTGATCTCCTCCTCCTCCTCCTTCTTCGTCTTCTTCTTTTTTTTTTTTTTTCTCTCTCTCTCTCTCTCTAACTTAAATGTCGTGATCTCCTCCTCCTCCTCCTTCTTCGTCTTCTTCTTTTTTTTTTTTTTGCAATATCTATTATGATGGCTGGTGTGATAGGCATGTGTTTTTGGTGTATAGTCTAAGCAGGTGGAAGACAGCCTCTGTTGTAAGAGTTTCTAGCACCTATCATTTACAAGGGCCATGCTGGATACAGTACTATCAACTCGTTATTAGTTGGGTGGTACAGGGTAACTGTGGTTAAAATAAATACAACAGCATACTTATGTGAAATGAAGTTGCACAGGAAGCAATGAAGTTTTAGAAGCCTGGAGTTTAGTGAACTTTGCCATTACTGCCTTTCTGGTCAAGTGAGTCCTTGCCTCCTTGCCTCACTGAATTAGCTGCTGTCTTCTGGGTTGTGAGGCCCCAGGTGTGGCTAATTAGCTGGACTGCAGAAGCCTGGGAAGGTTCAATGAGCGTCGGAGCAAGAATTCTGTTTCTATTGGTAGGTCAGAGGAAGAGCACTCTGCTGTGCGTGCTCTTTTCCAAACTCAGGCTAGTGATGGAACTTGCTTTCAGTTCAGCACCCAGTCAATCCAAAAGAGCGAAGCTTGCTCTGACATGGGGCCTGGGACCAAGGTGGAGGCTAATTTCACTTCCTGCTGATGGGACATCTGGGTTCTGAATATTATTTCTTTGAGTTCTGGATTATCACAGCTGCTAAGTTGGAACAATACTTGCACCTACCTCACCAAATCATGCAAAGGTGGTATACTCTGGACTGAAAGAATGGTGCACAGTAAATACCTCAAAATAGTCTGTTTCACCCCAGCAGTTGCCCAAGGCACCCACTGGCTATTAGTTTGCTTAAATTTTAAGGTCTTATTCTTTTACTTCATATGCATGTGTTTCTATGAATACCATGTGCACGCAGGTGCTCAGTAATGCTCAAGGAGGGTGTCTGGTCACCTAGAGTTAGAATAGTATGTGCTTGTGAGCCATAGTATGGGTTCTGGGGACCAAAATCAAATCCTCTGCAAGAGCAGCAAATGCTCTTAACTGTAGAACCATCTCTCTAGCTCCCATTAGTTTTCTTTTAATCTGTGTAAAGGAAGCTCAGTTGAGGAGGGAACTTGAGAGGCAATAGTGAGGGATTGCTTTAAAAGGGGCCATCAAAGCATGGTCTCCAACCTCTGCATAGTTATTTAAAAAGTAAGTATTTCTTTGTATAAGACATAAAGTTAGCCAAGTAAAATTTACTTTTATTTTGTATCACATTTTAGTAAGTTTCAACTGATACCGGGTACTGATTTGGCATGGGTTTAGGTTCGTGCACTCCAGCTCCTCCAGGCCAGAGTTTACTAACTATAGACCTTAAGGGCTCAGAGCATCCTAGGAGGAATGGCTGCACTGGTTTGCAGTCCCATCAGTAATGAATGTGGGTCCCCCTTTTCCACATCATCACTATTTATTGTTGGTTGCTTTGTTGATTTGAGCCACTCTGACAAGGATGAGATGAGATCTCAGAGTTGTTTTCATTTGCATTTCCTAATTTCTAAGGATGATGAACACTTAAATACTTCTGAGGGATTTTTATTTCTTCTATGTTCATTGCATTGCTGATGGAAAAATTGAACACTAGTAGATAAAAAGGCATTTTGAGTAGTTCCCTCTTTGTTAATGGGACTAATGTCATCTGTCATCACGTGCATACAATATGTAGTCCTTGGTCACACTATCCAAAACTGGGTTTTGATAGGAAAATCACTGGGACATCAGGGACAACCAAAAAGTTCTGAGAGGTATGATCTAATTTGAGTAAATAAGAGGATGTTTATGAGGTCTGTACAAGTGCCCTTTCTACTATATAAATAATTTCTAGGGATGATACTCAAAACAACTCCAGTCACTGGGGAGAGAGAACAGTAGTCCTTAATTAAAGTAAGGCCATGACTGTGTTTCTAGGAAGTTGTTATGTCCTCTTGAGACACAGAGCGTGCCCTTTCTTCTCTCTCCCCTCGCCTGGGCTTTCTGGAACTACAGGTCCATGGATGTCCAAAAGCAGGTCAGAAGCAAACCAAAAGGCAACTCTGTTAGTTGAGGGCTGTGTGTGTGTGTGTGTGTGTGTGTGTGTGTGTGTGTGTGTGTGTGTGAAGCTTTGCCCCCTTTCCTCCCTCTGCCTTGTGTTTGTTCCTGACTCCTGCTCACCCCTCCACCACTTTGCACATATATTTAGAAGGATTTATTCTAGAATAGATAACATGTGACCTTTTTAGCTTTTGTCTTCTCTATTTTTATACCATGCTTTTAGAGTCCATTCATTTCCTATTTTCTGTTTGGTCTGTTGCAATAAATCTAAGTCTGGCATCACATTGGCCCTCATCCTGGTTGCTGCTGGTGTCGATTTGTGTGAGTGCTGATCTTGCTCTTGCCCTTCCTCTTCTGTCCCAGTCACCCCTCTTATCTCCGTGCTGTGGAGGGTATTTTTCAGTTATCAAGGTAATTTGATGTCTTTGACCCATATAATGAATGGAGTGCTTCTTAACCTTTTTTGTTTATAGTAGTATTTGAGATGATATAACCAAGAACCATCAAGCAGGAGGTTTCTGGTTCTAGAGTTGTATGTTCTGACATCTCTATCTTGAAAGGGTGATGCCTATAAGCCTCCTGTTAAGGTTTGAATTGCTTAATGCTTTGAGCTTTTAAGCAGAGTTGGGGTTTTATTTAGGACACTTTAATATGGGCTTGAGCAGGAGGGCTGCGAGAGAAATGGATGCTCAGAAAAAAAAAAACACACAGTCACATATGTGATGGTTTATCTTTGAAAGGCTAAAAAACTTTATATACTGATTAATTTTTTTTTTACAAAGTATGTTCCCCACCCCTCAGAACTTTAGTCATAATATCTTGGCTGCAGCTGCTTCTGTCATTTGAGGACAAGGAGCTGAGCCTCCTCTAGATGCACCCCTCTGACTGCAGGGCTGCAGCTTGGGCTGCTTGCTCCGTCGCCATATGTCTCCATGTATAGGAAGTGCATGGCAGGCTTACCTTCAGGAAAGTGATATTCTCGTTGGAAATCACATTTCCTTGGCCACACAGCCCCACTAGTGTTTCCTCCTTTGTCTGTTTTTCCATCTCTGTCACCTTGTATTTTCACAATCTTCCACTGAGTTCTGCTTGTCCCCTTCCTACCCCATACTTACCCCCAATTCTCATGCCCCTGCTCCACCTGAAGAGTGGGAAGCAGCCGTTCCCACTGCTCCATTCCTCACTTGCTTGTCCTGTGAGGTCTAGAAACAGCCTCTCCTCTTCCCAGAAGTCTTCTTGACTTGGAATATCAAGCTCTGATCATTTCAGGACTCTGCTAGCTCTTTTCACGTAGCTCTGAAAGATCACGTCTTACATCCTGGGTGGTGGGTGGATGGGGAGGCAGTTCTGTAGTGGAAACAGTGCAGGCTGAACCAAGAATCTGATGATGGCTACAGCATCACCACGAAACTTGTATAGCTTAGAAAAATGGCTCCATGTCCTGTGTTCATCCTTGTAGCAATCACCTTGCCTGAGCTCACACCAGTGTCCCATACTGACCGCAAGGGTAGCTGTGGCTCACATAGGCAGAGATGAGGTCAAGAGTCATATCCTAAGGGAGGTTGAGGAATGGTTAGTAGAAAGCGAAGGGACTGGATTCTTGGCAGACAGAAACAACAGATTGTTTCAAACTCAGCCATCCAAAAAACAAAACAAAACAAAACAAACCATACAGACAAGTTTCAGAGAGGGTACCTGGTGGTGGTGGGTAAATTAAATTATGTAAAATAATAGATCACTTCTGTTTTTCTTGAGATTTTCATTTATCTTACTACACTATTATTTATTTTGTGAAGTTACTGGGTCAATAACTTTAGACACATTATTAAGCACCTTGCCTTATCAATACACAGAGCACCATGGTTTCACCTTATTTTATAAAGAAAGAAAGCAGAGAAAATGTCATGTTTTGATTTCCTGGTGTGCTGGATCAGGTTGACTGGAGGACCTATGGTAGTGGCAAAGCAGCAGGATGTGGCTCTTCAGATGCTTGTCTCAGGTTTCTGTGATGACCCCAGCAGTTCCTGGTTGATAACCACCCCTTGCCTTCTCAGTTCCCCCTAAAGCTGCTGTCTTCAGATGCCCATGGCTACCCTTGGGTTAGGACATCAAAGGGAAGGCGGTAGGGAGAGGAAGCAAACACATTTCATAATCGGCCTCCCTGAAGACAGGTGCCCTCAGCCTCTCCTGAGCACAGAGGTTCACTGAGGAAGTCGGTGAGTCAGCTGCACCAGTGCCTTTCTGTCAGTCTCCTGGTGCTGGGTGATCTGCCGTGGCCATAAGCCTGAAGAAGCAGGCAGCACCTTGAAAGGTGGCCTCAGCTCATGGCTGCCCTGGTGGACAGATCACCCACGGAGTTCCTGGGTCATAGCCTCATGCCCCTGGACCACTTGAACTTACTTTCAGTGATCCGCAAAATCCTGGAAATACTGTCTTTTTTGTTCCTGGATTCTTGCAAACTTTCCTCTAAAGGAGCATGTTCAGTCTTAAGAGTTTTTATTGTCTACGTGAATTAGGATGGGTCAGCTCTCGTTTTTCCAAGTCCTAGTTGCATTCAGAGGAGACGTGAGGACATGCCTGAGACCATTGGGCAATCTGTGGTATGTCTGGTAAAAGAAGGCCCTTTTGCACAGTAGCATTGCCTCCCCAAACTTGTCATTATTGCGGCTCTTCCTTCCACTGATGAGGAATTATGGGGTAATGTCTCAGAATCCCTTGGCTTCCTGTTTAAAAGGTGCACTGTGTATATCTGCTTGTGTCTCCATCTATAAAATGCACAGCCAGGGTTATCCAGTATCCCTTCTGTTGTTGACCTAATTCAGAACACCTGTATGGAATGGTGGCCAAGAACAGTAACTTGCTCTCAGACTATCTGGTTTAACTCAGGCCTCATCCCCAAGAATTCAAATCAGCTCTTGACCTGGATTCTTATCTGTTGAATGGAGTGGATGGTTTTGACACTGACTTCACAGAGCTCTCAGAATAGTCCAGTGAGATAACCTGCCAAGCCATCTGGTGCAGTGCTTGTGACACAACGGGCAGCTAGCGCATGTTAACCATTGCAGTGTTCATCCCGGGACGCTGTATCACTAAGGGGGTTTGCTGTTACAGTAGCGATTGAAAGTTTTCTCTGTAAAAATCGGGGGAGGGCAGTGCAAAGAAGCCCAGTGAGTGACAGAATGAGCAACCGAGTTTCACCAGTCAGCGTTGTCAACTCTCACCACTCTGCCATGGGGTTGCTTTTGCCGCTGAAGGAATGGAAGGATGGCAGACTCCTGTCTTTTGATTGGACGGTGCTGTGTAAAGGGAGGGTGAAGAAAGGGAGACCTAAGGCCAGAGGGAAGCAAATGCATGTATGTCCTGGCTTGGGACTAGAACCGAACAAACCAGTTACAAAAAGACACCTTTAAAGTAGTTTTGAAAATATCAGTATAGGGTTTTTTTAAAAATTTAAATCAGGATATTCAAGGATCATCAATGATCCTGTTAAGTGCAATGGCATGGTAATTATTTATGAAAAATAAATGTTATGAGTTTTAAGATGATGGAGGAAAGCCAGATTTTGTGGCACATACCTATTTTACGAGCATTTGGAGACTGAATCAGGTGGATTGTGAATTGCAGGCCAGCCTAGCTTATATGGCGAGTTTGAAATCAACCAGGGCTACATAGATCTTGTTCTAAAAAAGAAAATAAATCAATGAAAAAGAATAATTAAATGGGACTGTATAAGAAAGAACCTTCTCCCGTTTGTTCAGACAGTATCTAACTACAGCTCAGGCGGGCTTGAAACTTGAGGTTCTCTTGCCTCAGCCTCTGCGTTGCAAGAATTACAGGTGTGCATCACCACATGCAGTGTGGTCACTTGCAGGTTTTGGCAATGAAGCTTTTATCTTGGTAGCTAGGGATGCCACTGTTGGGGCTACAGTATTAAGATATGTAAAAAAAATAAAAGGGGTGGACTGATGATTGTGTGTGTGTGTGTGTGTGTGTGTGTGTGTGTGTGTGTAGGTGTAGGTGAGTCCTCATTGTATTTCAGATCAACCCTCCCAATTAGCCTGCTTTTATTTAGCCTGTACTTAGAGCTCTTTGCTAGGATATTACTAAGAGAAACTTTCTAGAACCCCAGAGTCTTGATACCAGCTGTCAGGAACCCATGATCAGGTCCTATGCCAATAAGTAGCAGCCCCTCTGTGTATTTACTTATGTAGAACCCTGTTCCAGGTGTGTTTGGACATTAGTGCCTCTGGTTGTAACACTGTTCCTTAGAAGTGGCTTGTTATTAGTGATTACCATTTAGGGTTATCCCACAGCCCTGAAGTGTCCCTGTCATCACTTGAACTTGGGTGCAGATCCAGTCCTTTCATATAGTTAAGCGGCTCAGCCAGCTTTACAGAGCTTGAACTGCACAGATGCAGTCTAATGCAGTCTCCCTCCACCAGTGCATGCGCCTTCTCCTGCCCCTTGCTCTATTAAGTAGTGAAACGGGGGCTGTACTTGACACGAGGACCCCTGAATCTAGCAAGCCTGCTTCCTGAAAGACTTTAGGTGGAAGCAAATGCTTGCTAAGTGTTCTGAAGGCCCAAGTGTGCCTGTGATTATCACTGTTGCCAATTTCCTCCTTCAAGGGTAGACTTATCCTCAATCAAGTGATCTTTCCATATTTTTTTTCTGTTTAAAAGGACTATTTGCTTCTTTTTTCCTGCTTTCTCTCCTCTTGACCATAATGACCCCCCCCCAGTCAATCTGGAGATGCCTTGTCCCTGGGTGGGGAGATGGCACCAGCACATCTAGGCTGGCGCTTTCTACTCCCCTGACCAAGAAGAAGGCTCCCGCTTCCTATGCTGGGCTTCCAGCATGTTACTGTGTAGTTTGCTGACAGGCAAGGAACCCTTAGCCATTCAGTAATCTTTTCTCCAATCCATCTGACCACAAGCCGCTTTTCCCCAGCTGCTGCATGTAAGCAGCCTGTCCCCATTCACTTTATGTCACTCTTGAAGGCTGAAAAAGCCCTATGATCAAATGCTTAGCAGGCTGTTTAGGATGGTGGATTGATGGCTGGATATTTTCTGCCTTGGATGTCTCTTTTCTTCCTACAAGGCAAAGGTGGAAACCCCAGCAACTTACATAAGTTGCTGGAGCAGATGACTGGCCACTGCCCAGGCCTGCTCAGTTCTGGAGCTCTCGGGAGTGCATGCACTGGCAGCAAAGCGTGGGCTCCTTCTTAATGAGAATAATCATTTTGCTTAGCCCTGTGACTCAGAGTAGTGGAGTGAGATCAGGGCTGTGGTGCTCTACACATGGCTGCTGGCCTTATTCAGGCTAGATGGGGGATGTAGGGATGTGGGAGGGTATCTGTCTTTTCTGTTTAAACTTTACTGAACAGGGAAATGTACACAGAGATGCTGAGCAGAAATGAGACTGTCGTTCAGCCTGGCAGTGTGTGGGGCTCATGCGGAGGTCAGGAAGAAATCTGGAGAGGAAGTGATGAGAGCTTCAGCTAGACATGCTCTTTCTTACCTTACTCTCCTGTCTGCTCTGCATTTCATCTTATTCTGTGTTGTACAGTTCTCCAGAGATATTGGAATGGTATCATTTCCTTATCCTTGAGACCCTTCCTGTCTACAGTTAGGCAGTCTAGCTCCAAACCATAGGCTTGAGTTGTTAAACCCACCATTTCTACATTAAGAGGAAGGTGAACTTGCATCCTCAGTGAGTCTCTGGACCTTGTCTAGGCAACCACATTGTGCCTCACAGGATGGCCATTTCAGGCTCTATTCTCCCTGTGTTCTGCCCAGGGTAGGGCTAAGAAGTACTTATACTACATGTGTGGGACATTGGGGACTTATTTGACCAGTTTACCAGAACTGCCTATGATTGTTGCGTCCTTCCTCCCAGAGCAGCCTCAGAGAGCTTACCCTATCTACCCCATTGGTGATTGGTGGAATAGAATAGCATGTGATGATGACGCATTGGAGGTGGAAATTATGTGTTGATGTAGGAGGCTGATCTTGTGCTCCCTCAAAGTGAATTAGCCTCCAAGATGTGAATCCTTTATTCTTGTTTTAAAAACTGTGTAAAACAGAGACAAAGCCAGGTACTGGTCTCCAGCAAGAATTTCTTGAGTGGCTTCGAGGTTCTTTTGGTAACTATTGTGAAAAATTGCAGGCAATTTCTGTAGCACCTGACATCTTCTCTGCAGGGGACTTAGGCACCCATGTCATGTCTCAGAGAACTCAGCATCTCCTGTGCATGGGACTTATGCACCCATGCCAAGTCTCAGAAAACTCAGCATCTCCTGTGGACGGGACTTATGCACCCATGTCATGTCTCAGAGAACTTAGCATCTCCTATGCATGGGATTTAGGCACCCATGTCATGTCTTGGACTCAACATCTCCTATGCAGGGGACTTACATGCCCATGCCACATCTTGGACTTAACATCTCCTGTACAGGCGGCTTTTAATATCCAAAGCCATCTCACAGTGATTATGGGAGTTACACGGCCTACTCCTTAATAATCCCCAATCTTCTTCCTTGGACCTCTTCTTTCTCAATTCTAGAAAGATCTCGATGTTTCACAGGTTCTCGCAGCTTCCACCATGGGTGTCTCACTTCTAGAGGACATGCACATGGTGCACTTACACATCCAGCACTATCTCGGGGCACTTACACATCCAGCACTATCTCTTAGTGGCCTCTACACATGATTCTTTCCATAGTATGAGTTCATAGAATTAATTTGCTTGCTGAGCATATCTATTCCCCTCAGAAGGTTTCTTCCCATAAAAAATGCACCAATTTATAAAGTTTCAAGGCTCACGTGGTACTGTCCTCTACTCTGAGCCGACGTCTATACTAGATACTACTAATTTTTAAAATATGTATTTTTCAGAAAGGAAAAATATCACCAGTGTTATAATTTGATTTCTTTGTTGACTTTGGATATTTTACCGTTTGATGAGTGTTTCTCTGCAAATAATTTATCCTTTGTCTATATTTTCTCTTGGGGTTGTTTTCCTTTCTCATATTTATTATCAGGGCACTTTATGTATTGATGGGAACTACTTCATTTACTCTATCTTTGCTTGAATGAGTCTCCATTAATAAAATTGATGTGCAGCTGGGATCTATTTTGGTATCAGAGTATAAAGTAAGGTGAGTATCTACCTTTCCTCCCTTCCAAATGATTGCTGTCATCCCAACCCTATTAGTTAACTAAGTCATTATTTCCTGTGGCTTGAAATGCACCCTGATTGGGGTCAGAGTGAGTGGCCATACTCCTGGGGCTTGTGACAGCCTCTGCATTGCAGAAGTCTGTGAGTGGCTGCAGGAGGCTGACACTGCTGGGATTCCTGTTCTGTGCCCGATTCCGCTGCTGACTGCTTAATTTGCTTGGTGTGAGCACAGCTGTAAGTGAGAAGTTTGGTACTTGAAATGCTGGTAGGCAGATGGCAGTTTGCTCTTTCCAGAGTTGAAGAGCTCCTTTAAGACCCAAGTTCAGTTTTAATTACATAACTGCTTAAAGTTAATGTAAGTAGTTCCTGGGATGTGTGCATTTAGTGGTCTCTGTGCCCTTGGTTCATTGTGCCATCCGTCTGACATCTGGCGAGTACCTACTATGTGCCTGGTACTCTGGGGTCTGCATTGCCAGACACGTACACAGTGCTGCTGAAGTGAAGACATGGTCTGAGACTGAGGGAGCAGGAGGCAGCATTCCAGAAGAAACCATCTTGGTGGCATTTCAAGCCCCTAATGCCCCCCTTCATGGGATTTCAGAGTAACATGACCATCATGTTAAAGGCAAATCCAGTTATGGTCATCCAGTCTGAGGTGGAAATAAAGAGGCAGGACTTTGAAATTTTTAGGATCGGATTACTGGGGTAAAAGTGATGCTGTGGTCTGGGTTGGTGACGATTAATGGCAGTTTTTTTTTCTGGGACATTTATTTTGTGGCACTCCTCTGTTGCCACTGCCTTACCCCTTTGCTTAGATGATATGATCTGCATCTTATGGATAGAGTGATGATACACTGGAGAACAAGAGGCAGTGCACTACTCTTGGTGATGGAGAGCTGGGGGCTGGGTTTGAGATCTAGGGCAGTCCCCAGGCTGCTGAGGTGAACAGGGGAGTGTCAAGTTGTTGGTCTACCTAGTGAGATACCGTCTGCATACAGGCAACCATGGTGGAAGCTGTGAGAACCTGTGAAATATCCAGATCATTCTAGAATTGAGACATAAGATGTCCAAGGAAGAAGCTTTGGGGATTTTTAAGGAGTAGGCCATGTAACTCTCATAATACATCTGTTTGGAGGATAAGTTGGTGCAGCCATCTAGAGCTTAGTGCAGTAGAGTATACATGTTACCCTACAACAGTCTGTTGGAGCTGCTTGGCTCTGTTGTGATCCCATGAACACAGCTGCAGATAGTGTTCGTGTGTATGAATGTAGCTGTCTTCTCCAAACCTTTATAAATGTATGTTTCCATGTGTATATTTATGAACATATATACATATATCCACACATATGTATAGTTGATCCTCATTATTCATGACCACAGAGTCAGTTCTTTTGTGCTTTCTCACTGGTAGGCATGGGATGTCTCTGTCTTCTATAAGATGATACTTTACTTTCTGCTTTCAGCTCTCCACCTGGAGATAATTGTCCTTTTCCTGGTCCATTTAGTGCCACTTTAAAAAAAAGTTAGTGTTTTCTCTCGGTGATGTTTTAATTTAAACTGGTCTCTTAAGCATAGTGTTCAAGTGCTCTTTAGTGTCCTTAAGGGCTGTTTTGAGTCTTTTGACATCATAGGAAAGTACACATTGGATGAGCTTTGCTTGGGAATTAGTATGCTGTTGGCTGTGAGTTCGACATTAATGAACCAGCAGCATATATTAAGTGGCTGTCTTTGTACAAAACAAGGGTTTGTATTGATCAGTTAATGACACTGTTATAACCAGAGACTCACAGAAACCTAAGCCTAGACCTTGGGAGCACTGATCTACTACACATGTTGTTTTCTAATTTAGTCTTTGAACATGTACTTACAGGACATGAGTGCTGCAGAATTAAGAGCTGTGTGTGTGCACGTGCCCCCCATCCTTTTCTATGTGTGTAACGGCAGGCTTTATGTTCACACACTCAATGGTTAATATTGTCAACTTGACAAGTCTAGAGTTACCTAGAAGACAAACCTCAAAGATGGCCTCTGAGGGACTATCTAGATTAGGATAGCCTCTGGACATGCCTCTGAAAGATGATCTAAATTGGGTGAGCCAAGGTGAGAAGACCCACCTTAATTATGGGTGGCACCATTCCATGGGCCTTGGTCCTACATTGCATATAAAAGGACAAGCAAGCTGGGCATCAACATTCATCTGTCTTTATTTCCTGACTGTGGACACAGTGTGACCAGCATCTTGCCACCATGGCTTCCCCATCCTGATTGACTGTGCTCTTAATCAAACTGAGTCAGAATAAACCCCTCCTTCCTTAGGTTGCTTTTCTCAGGTATTTTATCACAACAGCAGGGTAGGAAACTCCTCCACCTACTGTAGTTACATTGTATCTGTTTATGTAGAAAAGATTGCACAGAGCAGAGGAGCCTAGGGGCAGGACCTGGTAACAAGAGCCAGAAGTAGATAGATGTTCATAGGATGTAGGTGATCCACATATCCTGTGTGATAGCAAAGGACACAGAAGCTATCTTTGGACTTCTGTGTTTGCCTGCTGTGCTCTCAAATTCAGATCAGAAGAAAGCTGTATTGTAGTCTTGCCCAGCCCTCCCTCTGGGCTTAGTCTTCCCAGTGGCCATTGAGCTCTGTGGGTCTGTGTGCAGTATGTTCTCACTCTCTCCAGAAAAGAAGCCTGACAGCCTTGGCTTAAGAGCTTAAAAATATGTATTATTAGTGTGTGTATATGCACATGCATGTGTGTATGCATGATGTGGGTGCACATGTGGAGGTCAGAAGACAACCTTGTGGGTTTGAGTCTCCCCTCCCCTGGTGGGTTCCAGGGATTGAACTCAGGTCGCCAAGGTCGTGTGGCAAGCACCTTCACCTGTTGAACCATCCTGGGGGTTCCTACTTGTTGTTTTCAATGTGAACATTGTAAAGACCTCTTCCACCCAGGTCTGCTCTTTGTTTTTTTTTTTAATTGAAAATAGGTATTTTTTCATACAATATATTCTGATTACATTTTTCCCCTTTCTCTTCTCCTCACAGTTCCTCACATCCATCTCAGGCGGGAGAATCATGGCATCTGCACACTTCCCTCTCACTGCCTTCTGTTCTGTCTACTCCGCCCACCTAAGGGCTGGGTCCTATTCTATAGGCCAGGCATCCCTTTATTCTACCAATGAGAGTACAGAAATACAGAAAGGACCCTCCTACACCAGTTTTGTTGTGTTTTGTTTTGTTTGAGACAGGGTTTCACTCTGTAGCCCTGTCTTGCCTGGAACCTACCATGTGGACCTATGTATAGCATCTAACTCACAGAGTTCCATCTGCCTCTTGACCCCTAAGTGCTATGGATTAAAGGTGTGTATCACCTTGTCCAACTTGAAGTTTTATTTTAAGCCAGTGAGTTTCAAACATGAGCTGACTAAATTATGTTTACAAGCCTGGGTACCTAAGGAGCAATTAATTCAAGATGGAACATAAGCATAAAGGCCAAAGCTATAAAGCATTCAGAAGGGAAATATAGACAAGATTTTAGGATTCTTAGGTTGTTAAAAGTTTCTTCATTGGACACAGAAAACAGGGATCCTGATAAAATTTGACTTTATTAAAATTAAAAACTTGTGTCTATCAGAAGGCAGCATTAAGACAATCATAAGTTAATCTGTAGGATGACACAAAATATTGGCAAAGCATTCACTAGACAAATGACACGTCAGAATATATGGAGAGTTTGTATAATTTGGTAGTAAAAAGAACAACCCAACCCAAAGATGAGCAGAAGATTTGAAGAAACATGCTTTGAAGGGAAGCTAAGAATGCCTACTAAGCACATTAAAAAAAAAAGTACTTGGTATAAACAATGAGGGCATGCAAGATAAATAAAGTGGGTTTATTGCCTCATGCACCAGAAAGGCCAAAATTGAAATTTATCCTCCCAAGTGTTGATAGTTGTATAACTGCACTGAAGAAAGTTCCTATTTGATAATAATAAACAATATCTTAAAGTATAATTCATCGCTTCTGCTTCTAGATATTCAAGAGAAATGAATGTGTGTGCTCTCAAAAAGACCTGCACAAATATATTTGGAGGAACTTTGTTTTTTTTAAATTTTTAATTAAAGGTTTTTTTTTTTAAATTTTACATACCAACCACAGTTCCCCATCCCTCCCATTCTCCCTCTTCTCCTCACTTACCTCAACCCTCCCTCTCCACTCCTCAGAAAGGATAAGGCCTCCCATGGGGAGTCAACCAAGTCTGGCACATCAAGTTGAGGAAGGGCCAAGTCCCCCTCCTCCCGTAGTACAGCTGAGCAAGTTATCCCTCCATAGGGAAGGGGTTCCAAAAAGCCAGTTCATGCACTGGGGATAAATCCTAGTCCCATTGCCAGTGACCCCACAGACTGCCCAAGTCACAGAACTGTCACCACCATTCAAAGGGCCTAGTTTCATCCTATGGAGGTTCGTGGCTGTCAGTCCAAAGTCAGTGAGCTCCCACTATCTGGGATCAGCTGTCTCTGTGGGTTCTCCCATCAGGATCTGGACCCCTTTGCTCATATAATCCCTACTCCCTCTCTTCGAATGGACTTGGCTCAGTGCTTAGCTGTTTAATTTATGATAGCCAAAGACAGAAGTTAGTGGACAGAAGCACCATAAATAAAACTGTGATACATTCAATAATAACATACTCAAAAGTAAGAAGGGGGTAAAAATATTAATTCACACCACAGCATGAGTATCTCAAAAAATTACAGAGTGTGAAATAAGATAACCTAAAAGGATATATGATGTGTGGTTTTACTTTTAGGACAGAGCAAAACAGTGTGTGTGTGCATGTGTGTGTGTGCGTGTGTGTGTGTGTGTGCATGCGTGTGTGTGTGTGATGGAAAGGTCTGTTAACTTGGGGATGGTGGGGGTTCTTGGAAGAATCATGAGAGAACTGTTTAAGGTGATGAAAATAGTTCTTTCTTGTAGTGGCTTAAGTTACACGAAATCATCACAATTTGTGTTTGATATACTTGAGAAATTATTGTACTTCATAGTTTGTAAATTTTACTTTAAAAGATTGGCAAATATTGAACTTCAGTCAATAATGTGCCAGTTACTGAGCTCAGTGCCTTGAGTGTTGGGTATGTGAGTGCTCCCTCTCACTTCTCCAGCCTTTCTGGGTTGTAGAGAATTTCCATGATAAATTGTTGAGCTTTAACGGTGCCCGTTGCTGACCACATTGACGGACATACTCAGGCGGTGATAGAGGAGGTTGGTTTGTGTAGGGAGTGTGGTTGCTGTAAGAAGACTTGACTGGGGCTAGATGATCAGGGAACAGATCGATTTCCAAAGGAGGGGTGGGTGGGTTAGCCCCAGCTGCTGTGTGGAAGGCCTGGGGTGATTCCACTCCCTTTCATATCACATGGAGACAAAAAAGGATCCAGTTTGTGCTTTTTCTACTGCCTTTGAGTTGGCACTGAAATCCTTTCTTTACTTGAACACAGATTCCTTTTTTCCTCTTTTGCAACCAGTTTTTATTTATATTGGCTCTGATACTGATCTTCAGTTGAAAGCTAGGGAAGTTGCTTGTTAAGGGGTTTTTAGGATTTCTGAATATGAAATGCAAGGAAATTGCATAACACTGCAGCACAGTGTTTCCTCTCGTGGCTTGCTTGTTGCCCAAAATACAGTAGTTCCTTCTAGAAGCTTAAATGAATTTGGCAGATCCTACCCCTTGATGGTTGACTGTGGTGTTATCCTGATTTGAGAGAAACTTTTTCTTGAGGTCAAACAGCAAAGCTTCCTGAATCATAGCTATGGCAACCGTGTTTATGTAACACACAAACCAAAGCCCGGGGAGAAGAGGAGCACCACAACAACCAGTGTAAATAACCCCAGAAACCTGCTCTTGCTTAAATCACCAGGACTAGAAACCAGTGAAATGAATGGCCTGTTTTATCACTAGACTCTGGTTGTCACTTCCTACCTGTATACTCCAGGGGGCACTGTCCCACCTTTCCCTTGGAAATGACATCATCTTAACTGAGAGGCCTAAGTGCCAGCAGCACTCAGGATGGGAAGGCACTCACCTAACTCCGTACTCTTGCTTCCCAGTCAAAGTAAGGACCCCAAGAGAGGAAGTTGTCCTGGTCCTTTAATTATGAGTGATTTCTTCAACACTGATTCTGTGCTTGGTACTGTGTTTGGTGCCATTTCCTTTCACCCTACTCCCCATGCCCACAGAAATGTAGAATGATCTTCTCCTCAAGGGAGAATGGACATAATGAAGAATGGAAAGCTATATTTAGAAGTTTAAGTTCTGTAGAAGCAACTGTAAAGGCAATAAGAGGTCAAAGAAGGGAGCCATTAGGGTGGTCTGTGACCATCAAGGGAGCTAGGAAGCCTTGTGGAGCAGGGAAAGGCAAATAACATTTCAGCGTGCCTTCAAGGCCCCAGGAGAGCTATTTTTAATTCTCACAGTGCTCTCATAAAGTTGTGTTACTTAGGTCTACTTTGCAGTGAGAAAACAGACTCAGAAATGTCAGATGATCATCTGAGGGCACAGAGCTCAAAAGTGGTAGAGCCAGGTATTGCATGAAGTCTCTTGAGCCCACAGTTCACACCTACCACCCGACTCTGCCTCACTAAAACTAATTCCCTCCTGCTCTGGCATCTGCCCAAGGCCTCTGCAGCAACACTGCATCAGCCCGGAGAATCAAGGGCTGCTAATAGATGAAGAGAAGCCCAGTTCTGTAAGAGTGACACCAGGTTAGCCCCAGTGCCACAGAGGACACAGAGAGTTTGACACCACCAGTGAGGTATAGTGGCTTGCACTCTGCATTCCTGCAACTTCCCCTTTGACCTGCATTTCATTTGGGAAAGTGAATGTTCTTTTCTTTTTCTTCCACACATCAACCCTTGGGAATTTGAACATTGATGTTGTGACATCTTGAAGTCTTCTCTTCAACCAAAGCTGTGCTCTAGGGAAACATCTTACAAGAGTGATATTAGATTAGATTAGAACAGAGACAGTGGAGCCAGTAAGTTCTGAGGGAAGGCCAATGTCAAGGTCCAGGTGACAAACAAAGAAAATCTGACTTAGGGCAATAGAAAAAGAAACGGGGTAAAGAATTAGTTTCAGATAAATGATAGCAATGGGACATTTTTCTCCTGTGGGTCTCCTTCCCCCAACTCTTGGCAGTAAACTACTGGGTCGCAATTTTAAAAAGAACTAAGATATGATTGGCTCACTGTGGAAAGACCAGGATGAATACTGTACATATTTAGATAAATAGGCTTAAATATAAATCCTGGAATCCAGAATCCCTTCATGTGGCTCTTCTTTCATTTACTGACCTATTTTACTCAGGCCTTACCACCATGATAGTCAAGTTGTCCATAAAGCTTTAGATTTAGCAATACAGCATGCCTTTGCTCCCAATAGTTATTGTTATTATTTAAATGGTAAGATCAAGATCCAGTAGTGTTGGATGGATTTCACTTGGCATGAGTCCCATGCATTGGATTTTAGAGTCTGGGTCACATGGCTGAACAAGAAGATGTAGTCAGGGTCCGCCCAACTTAAACCATGTGAACTTGGGGGCTATGGGTCTTTAGGGATGTAAAGAACCCCAAGTAAAAGAGAAATATTAATAAGGAGCAGTCGTGTGAGTTACAGGTGCTCAGAGCACTTTGTTTTTCTCTATGTGCCTGAAGAGTCATTCAAAGAGATGAGCCTTTTGTCTATAAAGGTACAAAATAGCTGTTGATACTTGGATGCATGGGAAACCAAGTTTATTTTCTACCCAGCATCCTTGTCATAATCACGGTGAACAGCAGGCAGCGATTTTCATGTGCTACGCTGCTGTTGTGTTGGAGTACACAAAGGCTTCGGGGGCTGTCACCAGACTGTAGGAGTCCGGTCATCTGGTCACCTTCTGCTGTGCTCCTTTATGAGACTTCCTGAATCTGGACTTGCTTATGATTGCACCACTGTGCAGAGAGCCCCTTCCTCAACCCTCACCCCAGACATCCCCAGTGCCACTCTGGACTCTGAAACCCTCTTTGCTGCACGTTGGCTCTACCTCCTGCAGCAGTGGCCCATAGGGAGTAAATAACTTTGTAAGGGATTTTGATAACCTTGAGTTAAGTCAAATAAGAAAAACCTGTTTTTTCTTATAGTAAGTACTGAATTCTATATTTACATTCCCCTGTAAGTAAAGATTCCTAAAGAATTTGCCAGAAGAATGAGACACAGTCACCAGCAAACGGTAGGCCCAGCTTCTTTTTTAGGTCTGGACAAAACTCTGTGCTCATCAACTCTAACACAGGGATCAAAAACAACAAACAAAAATAATTTCTTTCACTCTTTGTAACTAAAACCTACCCTCCTAATCAGTGTTTTTTGAGCAGCCTGGCTAACCCTGTTTACATGTAGGTCTTCAGGGCAAAAGCTGGGATTTGATGCCTGTTCAGGGTTAGAGTCTTGCAAAGTACCATCAAATATGATTTATTGGCGTTACTTTTGAGAGCCTCCCTAAGATAGCAAGTGCCACACCACAGCCTTGGAATGGGAGCAGAGTAGCAAGAGCCATTTCTTTCTTCATTTTGAGTATGTCTGTCACTTAGCCTGAAGGTATTCGTGATGGGAGTAGGAGACATGAAAACTTCCCACTTCTAAGCTCTGTCTTTTCTAGTAGTGAGACATCCTTCTTTATTCTAAATTGCTCAAACTTTATCTACCCCTGCTTCAGCCATGGCTACTTCTTGAACGTTTCTCCATGTGGCCACCCCCATAAAGAGAAGTCTTCCTGATCCAAACAATTCCTGTTTTTATGAGATTTTTATGGGTGGCATTCCACAGATGCATGGAGCCTGACTGATAACTTCCCAGGGTGTCATTATACTGATCTACACTGGTCTGTACCCAGTCTGCTGGGTATGGCAGTGTGGTCCAGTGCTGGGAATCTCTCTCCCTCCCTCCTCTTAGCATTGTTGCTGGCGTGCGCGCGTATGTGTCTGTATACCCTTCATTTTTAGGAAGGATTATTTTTTTTTATTTTTTATTTTTTGGCGAGGGTGTGGGGAGATCCTAGATTGTCTCAGGTTGATCATGGTTTTTATTATTTACTGCCACCCTTGTATTAGCTGGAAGTTTGGAAAATTGCTGTCATGTTTAAATGGGTAGGAATCGTGTGCTTACATAATGGTGGCATTGTTGTCGTTTTAATTACTGCTTAGGTTTTTTTTTCCTTTGTCAATCGCCAAGCTGTTTGCCAAGCTGGGTTGAGTGTAGAAGTTGTGGCTGAGGACAGACTTCAGTGGAGAGGGTCCAGCCTTCTTTATTCTGGTTTTGGAAATTACTGGCTATATTAACTGGAGATGATACGGGGCTTGTGTGATTCTGTGAAGCAGCTGGCATGCTGGTGCCCCATGTGCTCAAGGAGAGAGTAAATCATCTCACTCAAATGCATACTACAGGGCCTGTCATCTAATCAGGTGGAGAAGAAGTTGTTGGTGGGTTGTAGTTATTTTATTTTGGAAAGCTGTGTGAAAGAATTAATAATATTTTGTGTAAAAGTTGGCCTTTGAGGGTCTCTTTTTCTCTTTACTTTTTAAATTAGTGTCTGTTAGATGTATAACATTGCTAATGAGATCAGTACCACTTGGTAACTCAAACTATACTTCTGTCCTTAGCCATTTACCCATTAAGTGGTAACTTCTCTCAAAGCAGAGATGGTTCATGTTTATTTGTCTGTTTTAAGCAAAACATGTAAAGAGGAGGAGAATAATGGTGGCACTGCCAGGGTTCTTTGTAGAAGGCTTTGTAGAAGTTCTAGGGAAGCTTGGGCTACATAGAGAGACCCTGTTCCAGACAGACAGACAGACAATGTAGGCTTTAGTAATAGTGGACTCTTTATGTCACACAGATAAAGGACCTGATAATGTCTAGTGATTCAGACCCTGCCTGAGTGCTGTTCTAAGATGCTGACTCCTAACTTTGTTTATTGTACCTCCACATTGATACATAGGGGAATATCCGGGTGGGGTGAGTTTACATATCTTAGGTTACTGGGAAGAGGGAATCAGAGTTTGGGACTGAGTTCAGGTAAAATAGTACAATTTCTGCAGGACCGATAGTTTTAAATAAGTTTGTCTGTGAGCCTATTTCTCTGATGCCTTCATTTGAACAGATTTTGATCTGAAGTGTGTAGCCAAGTACTAATACAGCTATTTGTCCAAAGGAAAAGTCAGTTTGGTTCACCTAATTATTGTTTTTACATATGCTTTCATTTGTGTATTTTTGAAGAAGTACCTGTTTGTGCTTTCACAATATGGCGTAGATAATGGTACTGGAAGGTAACACACAGAAACATTCTGAGAACCCAAATGACTATGTGCATTTCCTTTTAATTCTCTGGGGACATGTAAATTGAATTGGCTTGGCAGTTTAGAGAATTTACTGCAAAATCACATTTGTTACAGAGAAAACATATGACGGCTTTCTATGCCTTCTTATTTATTCAATTGTCTCCCCATTGTAGTTTCTTGGTTAGGACGTGGAGACTCACAGGGCCCTGTGATGGGGTGAAAGTCCTGCTTTGCTGGCATGGTGATTACGTCAGGATGGAGTTCAGTGGTTCGGAGAGGACATGTGGTGTCACTCCCACAGTAGGGACCAGTGTGCTGCATGGGCCCGTGGCAGGTGTATCAGGCTTGAATCTGAAGCCGATTCTCAGTCTCAGTTTCTCTCTGACCCAGGGTCAATCATTCTCGTGACTCACTTGCTCTGCTGCCCTTGATATCTCTTCACCTTTATCACCTCCACTAGCATCACCGTGTCTTCTGTGTCACGGGGCTTGTGGGTAAGTGCGTGGGCTTGGGAGACAGACTGGACTTTTCCTAGTAGTTTCCTCATCTCCAGCTAACCTTAGGCCTCTACATCCTCAGTTTCACAGTCGGCACTGGGAATAACTGGGGTGGTGGTATGAGGACAGAATCAGACAATGCCTATAGAATGCTTAAAATTCTTACGTCTGTTGGGATTGTTCTTAATGACTCACAGAGGACTCTGATAAGATAAACACATGCAGTTTCTATTCTCTAGAAACGTGTGTGAAAATAAAGTGCTCATTGGCATGGCTGTTTATCAAGTCTTTATGTTCAGAGTCACTAGCGCCACAGGGTTCAGACACTCTTCTGTGCCTGGGTCGTGGAGTATTGTGGCCAACTTGGACAGACTTCCGCTTCACCTGTGTTGTTGAAAGGTGCACTGTTTCATCCCTGGGAGCCAGAGCTCAGGCCTCATCTATTGACCTCTCTGTTCCCTTGAGTTGAGCTGGGTTCTCCCCTGTGAAGACAGAGTTCTTAAGAGGCAAGCCTGAAAGCACATACCCAATATAACTGCTAGTCGCAAGACAAAAGCCACAGGCAAAGAGATCTCTTAACTCAGGACATTATTTTGGCTTCTGAGCCTCAGTATGATAGTGGGCAGCCATGAGATAGATGGAAGAAGGATAAGGCAGAACTGGCCAAGCATTTTAAATAGTGCAGTGGAGGTCCTTTTCCTCTACAGTGTAGGAGTCACAGTGCTGACCACTGGGGAGGCATGGTACTTACATACATTGCTCTCACCTGCATTGGTAAAGGGGACTGAAATATCCTTGCAGAGGACCTAAGTGGCTTTGTGGCTTTGGACACACTTTCAGCCTCAGGTTTCAAACCTGTACAGTGATAGTGACAATAAAGCTAACCGTTTGCTGTTTCAAGAATTGGGTGCTATCATGTTTGACACTTTGTAAGTGCTTGGGATACAAAGCCATCCTATAGTGCTGCTCCCAAGCCTCTATCTGGTCCCTATGATGGTGAGGTTGCTGCCTGCCCTAGTCTACCTTGTTGGGCGATATGATCACATAGTCCTGGCAGGATTGGTTTGTTAGCCTTATTTCAAAACGCATTGTCTTTGGCTCATTTACTAGACCAGACAGAGATTAATGGCTTGGCCTTGGAGGGTTGGGTAGAGCAGGCTTCTGGCATCTTTGGCTCATTGATCACACCTCTCCAGCTCAAAGAATCCTTGGGTGTTCCAGGCAGGGGTCTCCCGAGACTCTGGAAACCTGGAAAGAAAATAATTTGGCATGAATTTGCCTCTTAATTAAGGAGGGCTGAAAGCCCTGTGTTTCACTCTTCCTTCTGGATTTTGCCATTTACAATCTTAACAAGTTTCTCTTGGATACAATATTTGGATTGAATGGGAGAAATGCAGTGATCAAGGGGAGTTGGAAGGAAAAACAAACAATTTTGCCAAAATGCTGTCTCCTCCTGTGTTGCCCTTGCTCTGCTTTCCAAGCTTATTGAATGTAGTTGTGATGGGTTGCTGATTCTGGATGTTACCTGATCACCTATTTCTCTCCCTGAACAAGGCCCTGATAGGGACCCGCTGAACCCCATAGTCTTGCCCTTATTTCTTATGCTTCTATGCCGTGTAGTAATTGCCAACCACACTGACCTTCCTCCTCCATCAGGCAGGTCTTTTTCCTATCTCAGGACCTGCTGGACCTGGGTACCTTGACCTTCCTAAGGAGCTCCCCTTTTATCATTTAAATTCACGGAAATATTTTCTTTTCAGGAGAGCTTTTCACCATACCAGACCCGCATTGCCTTGTTTTCTTATCCTCATTGTACTTGTCAATATTTGGAGGAATCATATTTGTACATTTGTTTTCTTCATGGGTAGGAAAGTTGCATGTGAGAAGAGCTCTTAGCAGCTCCCCATCCGTATCTGCAGCACCTTCCTCACTGCCTGGCTGTGCAAAGGAATGCAGGGGACTGGGAAAGATTCAAAGCCAGTATCCTTTGTTTGATAGCCACGTGACTAAAACCGGGAGTCAAAGGACTTGGCATTTGGCTACCTGCTACTCTCTTAAGTTCCATTGTCACCTTTTTGCAAATGCTGATCTAGCCCAGGCAGTTCATTATGTCAGTGATGAATGGCTTCTCAGAGAGCCACTTGCTGCTTTAGTTTAAGATAGGAATCAGCACAGCCTTAGTGGCGGCCTTCCCCTAGACTTTATGGGTTTCTTTCTTTCCTCCAAATTCTGGGATGGTTGAGCCATTCTTATTGTCAGAAACAGGCCAAAGCACCCTCATTTGTCTTGTGTTGACATAGACTCACTGGTTACTCAGCAGTTTGGGGAGGAGTATGCCAAACAGTTATTATCACCTCCATTTCTGAGATGAGGACATGAGAATCCAGCCTAATGAAGTGACTGGTGGTGAAGTCTTTTGATGCCTTGTCTCTAGGATTTTAAGTGTGTGCATGGGTGGTGAATTAGGTATGGGAGCATCCTTCTTAAGGGCTGACATTCCTTTTATGCTTGTCATCTAGTCTTTGTTAAGGGGCTGTGTGGCTTCAGTCTTCTTTAAAGAATAAGTATAATAATATGTGTGATAAATATAATAACAAAGTAAGTGATCTCTTGGATTTGGGGTTTGATGATCCTGAGACTTTTTGGGCAACTTCTTTTTATAGAGACATAGAGGCCCAAAGAAGGCCTCCAACTGTCCAAGGTGAACCCATTGCTCCACTTTTGACTAGCTATTCCCATCTACGTGTTTTAGTGGAAAACTAATTTTAGGGGGAATTTAATGCTGTGTTTTCAGAAATGCTTGGCTTAGTTCTTTTAGGAGTTAAATAACCTTTCTTAGCTGAGAGTGGCCAACAGAATCCCTGGGGATGGTTGATTAAATAAGTAAGTCATGATGGCCGGTTTAACCCCATGCCTTTCTATACCTACCGAGGAGGGTTTTTGGTTGTTTCCTTTTCTGAGCAGAGATTTCACTGCGTTTCTCCTAATGGCAACAGACTTCAGGAATAGTCTGTGGCAGTCACCAAAGCGAGCCTTTTCTTTGCTTTTGAGTGGACCATGGGTCACATGTGGTATTTACAGAGTAATTTTTGCAACTGACAAATGATAGAGACCTGTCACCGAATTCGAGGGTCGCCGAGTGCCAGCCTCTCTTTGCAGCACAGGCAAAGAATATTGGTTCTGCTAATTAGATTCTCCACTCCCCTCAGAAGTTGTATTTTTAATTTTGTGAAATTCTTTTCTCTCCTGATATTTAAGCAACATAATAATGATGTTTGCCTCCTGGCACTCAGAGCCTGAACGTCATTGTCTTGACCTTTGCAGAATAACCTGCAGCATGCCATTGTCTGCTTTATAGTGGGAAACTTTCTCTTTTTTACTATCAAACCACGTTCTCTTTTTATGATTTCTATCAACTCTTTAAGGAGTTTTGTTGTAAATACATTCTTAGTATAACATTCAAATCTACAGATAGAGTAAAGGGGCACTGGTATTCCCAGGCTTAGCACTCGACAATTTGTAATGTATCTTTGCCCACGCTTTGCCTTTAGTGTGCTGTAAAAACCTCATTCCACCTTTGTAAGCCTCACATTTTCCCACTGTACAATAGTGGTAGCAACTGCTCTTGCCAAGCATGGTTTTTTTATGTAGCTGGAGATAGTTCCTGTGAAATGCTTATGACATTGTGTGTTGTGCAGTCAGTAACCACTGATTTGCAACCAACTTTACATTCTCTTCTTTAATTTATGTATGCAGATCAATTTGTTTGCCATTTAAAAAAGTCAGCTGACCACCACCACCACACACCGCACAGTTCTGCAGGTGGTTCTGACCCGTGCTTGTTTGAACAGCTAAGTGCATGCTGGGGAGTAAGAACTGGTGTGTTCTCATGAGGGGTGCAGAAACTGCCTTCTATCTTGGGGTTTTCTACAGTGAATCTGTAGGCTAGTATAAAATGCACACAAAGTGAATTTCTTTTTCTATTTTCCAGGTCTACAACTCAAACAAAGACAGCCAGAATGAAGGGAGTAAGTATAATGTTTGGGTCATTTTCTATAGTCAGAGTGGGGGGCAGGAGGGAGGCTTTGAGAATTGTCACTTCAGGCCTGAGCCACCAGGAGGTGCCCCGGGCATGCTGGGTCAGCCTCACTTTAGAGGATTATTTCCTGAGCAAGATTAGCAAGACTGTAGTGACCTCTTGCATTTAAACAACGCTTCATACTTTCCATGGTGCTCTTGTACGCATTATCTCAGGTGATCGCAGCTCTTATTAAGAGGGTAGCCCCAGTTACTATTTATTAGTTGCTCGATACTCAGCAAACCGAGAGTCTGGTGCTGCCGGAAAGCCTCTGGCACTGTCTGCCAGCCCTGAAATGGCAGTAGCAAAGGAAGGATGATGGCTTGCTAATTCTGTTTCCTTTGTGGCTCTTTGAGAGGGAAGACTGGAGGGGGGGGGGGGGATACTGTTCTTTGAAGGGCCATGGGCAGCCTCTGTGGAAAGCAGCACTCCCCCTACTGCAGGCCAGCAGCATGGTGCTTCACCTCTTCCAAGGGCACCTGTGACTGCAGAGTCAATGGGATTAGAAGGAAGCCCCTGCTGGGGAAGTGCTTCAACCTGATTATCTCCTTGGTGTAGAAGACTAAAGCAAATTCCTTCTGGGTGCCCCAAGTGTGCAATGGAAACCCTGCCTCTGGCCTCAGCTTTGCTCTAGAAAATCCACTTGAAAAAAATTGAGAGGTGGCCCTGCCATGTACTACAGTAGTGTCAGGAGATCAGTGGAGCAGAGCAGTGCTCTCTGGGTAGACAAAAGGTGAGCCTTTTCACTTGTACTGATTGAAAGCCATTAGCTGCCAGGTGGTGGTGGCGCATGCCTTTAATCCCAGCACTCAGGAGGCAGAGGCAGGCGGATCTTTGTGAGTTCGAGACCAGCCTGGTCTACAAGAGCTAGTTCCAGCGCAGGCTCCAAAGCCACAGAGAAACCCTGTCTCAAAAAACCAAAAAAAAAAAAAAAAAAAAAGAAAGAAAGAAAGAAAGCCATTAGCCATTATGAAACAGATTTTTCTCTTTTATTTTTTCTGAAATAAAGACTTTGCCAAACCATTAAAACAGCAAATGAACAACAGGGTCTTTAGCCCAGGCTGGACTCAAGCACCCAGCCAAAGGATGAACTTCTGATCCTTCTGCCTCCCTCCTGAGTGCTGGGATAACAGGGGTGCACAGTGATGCCTACTTTATGCAGTGCTGGGGCTTGAACCCAGTACTTTGTAGATAGATGAGAAACAAGCACACTACTGACTGAGCTCTGTCTTTAGCCCTTGCCAAAAGATACAGATAAAATAGTAAGTGACCTGTAATGGCCACAGTTGCCAAAGGCTTTTATGACAGGAAAACGGGCTTTGTTTTGCTTTGTTTTCTCTTCAAAATTGAATAAAGAAAAGCTTTTAAGTAAATATTCTGCCTGCCCCTCCACCACCAACCCCATGCCCCCATTTAAGAAGTTGTTTAAAGCTTCTGAGGCGACCTGCTGAAGGGGTGGGGAGCAAAACTCTTAGTTTAACAGTGAAGCAGCCTGGAAGGCTGTAGTGTAACTTAGTGATGGAGCAGATGAAGGCACAGGCTGGCAGGCAGACCAGCTCCAGGGATGCAGGAATCAACAAGGAAGGGTCTTCTGAATACCACTAGTGTAGTATGATACAGAGCTGTCTGTCCTTGCCTCTCTTTCCTGCAGAGTCAGCTTCCCAGGAAAGATAACATTCAGTGAGTATAGGCTGGGCCCACCGAGGGACAAGAACGTGCTTTGATAGAGAGTTTCTAGAATACTGTGTGAAATGGGTGCAAGAAAGCTTCTCGGGGAAAATCAGAGAAGCCACCAGGATAGGAAGTATGGTTACCCAGAAGTCTGAATAAAGAGCTTCCCATACCCGACCCCAGGCAGGGAAATGGTGCTTCTTAGTGAAGATGGCTAGAGACTGCAAGAGCTGTGGAGGTGCAGTACTTACAGAGTTCTCTGTCACATGCTTACCTGTTGACCTTATGAGCTTACTCTTCTGTTTAAGTGGCAACAGCAACTTGAAAACATTCTACTTTAAATGATTTTATTGGTTAATCCTCTTGCTTCACAAGCATTTTAGGAATATGCGTGGAAGCCTTCAAAAAGTGACTATCCTTTGATTCAACAGTATTTTCTTTTTTATTATTACTTTTAAAAATTATTTTTTCCCCATCCCAGTGACAGTTTCTCCTTTCTCCACTCCTCTTAGTTCCTCCCACAACCTCCCTTCTTACTCCCTCCCACTCATTCCTTCTCCTTTCTCTTCAGAAAAGTGAAGGCCTTACACGTATATCAGCCAGCCATGGCATTTCAAGTTGCAGTGAGACTGGGCACCCCCTCTCCTATTAAGACTGGATGAGGCAACCCAGTAGAAGGGAAGGGTCCTAAAAACAGGTAACAGAGTCAGAGACAGCTCCTACTCCCACTACTAGGAGTCCCACATGAAGACCAAGCTGCACAAGTGTAATATAATGTGCAGAGTGCCTAGGTCAGTCCCATGTAAGAGCTCTGGTTGGTGGTTCAGTCTCGGTGAGCCCCTATGAACCCAGTTTAGTTGATTCTGCAGGTGTTCTTGTGGTGTCCTTGGTCCCTCTAGCTCCCATAATTCTTCCTCCCTCTCTTCTCTGGGTTCCCAGAGGTCTTCCTAATGCCCCCTCTTCTACAGGATTTCCAGAGGTCTGCCTGGTTTTTGTCTGTGGGTCTCTGCATCTGTTCCCATTAGTTGCTGGGCTAGGCAAGAATCTACAAGTCGAGCAGACAATCATTAGGAGTAACTTCATTGACTTTCTTTTCTTTTTTGCCAGTCATGTTTGGTTCTATCCTTGGTCTCTGGGCTGCCCAGCCTCTGGTTCCTGACCCTCTAAACAGTGTCATGGATGACACTGGTCCCTCTCATAGTATGAGTCTCAAGTGGTTGGTCACTCCCATAATTTCTTAGAAGCCTTCAAAAAGTGGCTATCCTTTGACTCAACAGTATTTTCTAAAGTACAAAAATGTTTAAAATACAACAGGAAAGTTTACAACTCTATCAAATGGAGTGAATTGCAGAGTAGTATGCAGTCTTTTGTTGTAAATGGGAGGTGGTTGTGTCCCTCCGCTATGAAGTGGGGCTGTTTTGTTCCCTGTGTCTGGCTCCCTACCGCAGCTTCTAGTTTATGCCCGAAATGATTACACACAGACTGTATTCATTTAAATATCGCCTGACCCATTATCACTAGCCTCTTCTTGGCTAGCCCTCACATCATAAACTAACCCATTCCTAATAATCTGTGTGTCACCACGAGGTGATGACTTACCGGAAAGTCTAACCTGCATCCATCTGCGGCAGGAGCAACATGGCGTCTCTCTCACTTCGTTTCTTCCCGAACTCTGTTCTGCCTACTCCGCCCACCTAAGAGCTGTGTCCTATCTTACAGGCCAGGCAGCTTATTTATTAACCAATGAAAGCAACAGAAATAAAGAAGGACCCTCCTACAGTCTTTAGTAAGAACAAGGATGGCATGGTGTCTGTTTTTGACTGTCAGACTGTGTATAATCACCTGGGCAGGAAGCCTTTATAAAGCATGTCTAGATCAGTTTAGCCTGTGAGAGTTTAATTGGATTAATTGAGATTGGGGAGATTTCCTCTGAATGTGGCAGCACTATTTTGTGGGCAGGGCCCTGGACTAAATGAGAAAAGGAAAAGGAGCCGAGACTACCACAAAGGTACAAGTTCCTTGCCCTCTGCTCTTGACTGCAAATGTAATGTGACGAGCTACTTCAAGTCGATGGTGCCTTGACTTTCCCACAGTGCTGAACTATGACCCAAAATTGTGAGCCAAATAAAATTTCATTCCTTATGCTGCTTTTATCTCAGTACAGGGTGGGAAACTGAGGCAGGAGGGCTGTGGCTTTGACTCAGCAGACAAAGCACTTGTACAAACACAAGGACTAGAGTTCAGATCCCTGAAGCCCACAGACATGTTAGTGGGCGTGGCAACCCCTGTGTTAATTGAGCCCTGGAAGGTGGAAACAAGGGATCTCTGAGCAAGCTGGCCAGTGAGACGAGGAGAGCTCTGGATTTGCGTAATAGACCTTGTCCTGAAGAGTAAGGTACAAGAATGATCCAGAAAGATTCCCAGCAGCAACCTTGGGCTTCTACATGCATGTACAAACATAAGTGGTCCCACATATGCAAATACATGTACATACAAACACGCCACACACACAACACTCACAAATACATGAATAGAAGGACTAAAGGGATATCTTAATGTATTTGGTGCCTATAGTAGGTCATTAGTAGAACTTTTTTTGTTCATTTGTTTGTCAGGACAGGGTTTCTCTGTGTAGCTTTGGAACCTGTCTTGGAACTTGCTCTGTTGACCAGGCTGGCCTCAAATTCAGAGATCCACCTGCCTCTGCCTCCCAAGTGCTGGATTAAAGGTGTGTACCACCACTTGGCCATTAATTGAACTTTTAATGTAAGTGGGCAGTGGAACAAAATAGAAGTTGTAGAACTCATCTAGGTGTTTGATAGGAAAATATCTTGAGCTACATTGATACTAAATCAAGATGGAAAATGTCTTACTGGGGTGGGTGTCCAGTTTCTAGTGTGTTTCTGTGTAAAGTACGTTGTCTACTGTTAAAGTATTTTATAGCAATAGCGGTTAAGTAAACACTTAATATGTGTCAGGTACTAGAGATTTATTAGATTAAATTTGTTGGGAATTTCCTCCTCCCTCCTTTCTTCCCTTCCTTTCTTCCTTCATCCTTTTGTTTTATTTTGTTTTTCAAGACAAAATTGGTCTCATACTCAGAAATCCACCTATCTCTGCTTCCCAAGTGCTGGCACTAAAGGTGTGTACCACTATACCAGGCTTTGTTAGAAGTTTTTGATTTGACTTGTAGATGAAGAAATTGAGGCTAATAAGCTCAGAGGATAAAATTTAGTCTGGGACAGTTGCTTCTGTTCTTGCTCTTCCCAGACAGAGATGCGTTTGTGTTGGTTACCAAATACCCTTGTATCGAGCAAGGAGGAGCGATAATGATGGAGTGAAAGAATCATGGCCAGTGTTTCAAGACTGCTTTACTGTCACTGACTTCCAGGCTGGCAGTGGTAGTCATCTGGGTTGGTGTTGCCTTCCGTCCTTAGTACTAATATCTTCCATATTATGCCAGTTTCTACCTCCCTCCAATGTGAGATTTCAAGGTAGGGTATTGGGCCTGCAAGGCAGATCCTACCACTTGGCTCCAGCCCACACCTTGAAGATATTGTTTCTTTTCATCTTCATTGGGCTTATCTGTCACAGGTAGCACTGTTGCTAAAGATCTTGATCTACCATTTTTTAATGCCCCATTTAAGCTCTCTTAAAGGTAATGAGTCAATCTGATAGGAATTTAAGAGTCGACCATTGCTTTTCTGGGCAAATTCTAAATGTCAGCATGTAAATAGAAGACATGTAGTATTTTGTTTTCTCAAACATTTTGGCGGGAGTGTGAACACAAACCTTTTATCATAGAGCCAGCTTGTTCTGAAGGGGGCAGATAGCTGGTGGGAATTCTTTTGTGGACCTGTCTGAATTTGTTACTTTGCCTGTGAAGTTTCTCTCAGGGCATACGGTGCCTGTGGGTATCAAACATATTAGTAAACGACATTTGTTGGCTGCTGGGATTTCAGGTTGCTCACTTGCCAGATAGAGAATAGCCACAGACAAGACATGCACATTTCTTTGCAGACTCTCTTATTTTATCTTCTGGGTGTTCTGTTCAGGTATCAGGTAGAGAGCCCTCCCCTTGCTTCCCTGTTCTGGCACATTGTCATCATTTTTCATGAGTTTCTTGAACCCTTCTTCCATTTATTTATTCATTTGTTCTCTTCTATTTCTTTTCTCCTTGTGTTCTTTTGTTCTGCCTTAGACCACTATTCTAGTTTGCACTTTATTGGGGAGGGGATTTTAAGCTCTGTGTAGCTCTGACTATCCTGGAACTAGCTCTGTAGACCAGGCTGGCCTCGAATTCACAGAGATCCGCCTGCCTCTGCCTCCTGAGTGCTGGGATTAAAGGCATGCACCACTGCTGCCTGGCCTAGTTTGCACTTTTAAAGTGCGTTTCTTATAACACCTTGTCTATCTACCAGTTTTCTTAAATTATACAAATGGCTCTGTCTTGTTCCGATCTGTTTCATCCTCAGCATGTGTTAGGTGTCACCCACATTATCTCTTGTGTCTCTAGATTGTGCCTCTGACTGCCATCTACTCTAAGTTGTGTCTGGTTTTGTCAAGATGTGCTCTTGTCTCCTCAGCTGCTCATCTCTGAGTCCTCATTGTCACATTAACATGTATGTAATATGACCATGTGTGATGCTGTTCTGGGGTTATGTTTTTTGGTCCAGTTCCCAGCCCATGGTAGACTTGAGAGATCTCACGTTGCTCTCCACAATGCTCTGTCTACAGCTCTTTCAGCCCCGAATGCACATTTCTCCATTCTTACCAACGCCCACTCTTACTCAGCCTTGTGATTTCTTGCTGGTCTAATACATTTGCACACTAGCAGATGTCTTTCTCTGATAAGCAAGAGTTTTGACTGTCTGCTCAAACTGCCTGCCAGTCCTCTGGGCATCCTCTTCTCTTAGTGGCCTGTTCATGTCCTTTGTCCATTTTTAGTGACCATCACCATCTTTCCTTGCATATGTGTAAAGGTATCTCTATCTAGATAGTAATCCTTATTCATTTTAGACATTTGTCTAGACCAGGGCCTTGAACATGCTAGACAAGCCTCTGAAATAAATGCCCAGCCTAGTTTTGGATATTTAAAATTTGCTTTTTCATCTGTTACCTACTGGTGTTTCTTGTGCTGTTCTTCCTTGATGCTGCAAGTGAACCTGTGCCTAGTGGCTGCTAGAGAGCTGTCTTCTAAACCTTGTCTCTGATTTCCTTTCTGGCTCCAGGTTTTCCAGTTGTATTTTGAAGAAGCCTAAATTTGGCTCAAATCCTGATGCTGTGCATCCATATCAATTAACCTTTCCTCCTCTACCCACTTTTGTCCTCCCTTCCTTTTTCCCTCCTTCCTTCCTTCCCTCCCTCCCTCCCTTTCCCCCTCATTACTGTCCTTTTAGGGGTTGGCTGTAGACTTTTGTTCTTTGACAATAAGTTTTGTAAGTTCTTCAAACCTGAGAATTTCATTTGCATTTAAGATTATGTTAATTAAATGTATTTCTTTTTGAGGAAGATAAACACTTTTGTCTGTAATCTTGTTATCTTCTCCAAGAACTTTGAACGTCCTTCCATTTTCTCAGCCCTATATCCTTTTATTTCAGTTTTAGTTTTCTGCCTAGAGGTTTTTTTGTGTGTTCTTGGTTGACTTTTCCCTGAAATATTCAAGTGAGAAAACAATCTGCTCGGGGCTGGAGAGATGGCTCAGCGGTTAAGAGCATTGCCTGCTCTTCCAAAGGTCCTGAGTTCAATTCCCAGCAACCACATGATGGCTCACAATCCTCTATAATGAGGTCTGGCTCCCTCTTCTGGCCTTCAGGGATACACACAGACAGAATATTGTATACATAATAAATAAATATTTAAAAAAAAACAATCTGCTCTTGTTGTTACTCATCTTGTCCCGGTAGTTTTATGGACAGTGAACATTCCTTTGGTTGTCCCTAGAATGTCAAAAGCACTGAGCTCTTTAGGTGGTCAGTTCTGACCAAGCAGGAAAGGAAAAGGGAGAATGGAGTTGCAGCCGGTGGAGAGCTTGATTTCCTGCTGCCTGAACTTCCCATTGAGAAGGCCACCATCACCAGTGTCAAGGGTCCACTCTTTATCTCCTCCTTCACTATACAAAAGGCAGGCTCTGCACTAGGCCAGATCTGTTCCTCCAGCCGCTCCTCCAGGCTCGTTGGCCACCTTGATGCTTGGTTAGTCTTGTTCCACACCTATTCATTGGCTACAGTTGTGAGATTTATTCGCCAAAGACTCAGAGGATTGAAAGCAGCTCAGGTCAGAAGTAGGAGGAGAAGTTGGGAAATGACTTGTTCTCTACCTTGGCTGCTTTTCCCAACTGAGGAGCAGTTACAGTGCCAAGAACATGTTGGAGAAGCTACATCAATCCAGTGAGAGAGCCCGAGACTTCTAGGATTTAAATTTTGAATAATATAGGTCACTACCTGTTCACTTCAATAGAGGTTATAGTCTTAATGGAAGTGTAGTCTTCCTCTGCTTCTCTAGCTAGTTAAAGGCTAAAAAGTGGTAGACTGGGACAGAGAGGACCCGGTTTCTTAATGTGATGTTCGTCGTACCACCTGCCTCTGAGACTTAGCCCAAATCAGTAGGCTAATCAGGTTGTATCTAAATCCATGTGTACTTGTTGCTACAAGCTTGCATCCTCATAGACATCAGGGCATAGCCCAGTGTTGACTGCCTGGCTTTTCAAAGTCCCATGAAGATAGTTCACTCTGCTTCCCACTCTCATTTTCACTCCCTTTTCTCCCCTGCTTAACCTTCTTCCAAGATGGAACTGTAGGAGCTCTGTGGTTGCTCGCAATTCTTATTTACTTCTTCCTTGCAATTGGCTTTTCATCTAGTATTCTTATGAGAATCATTTGTATTTGAATTATGCTGAAGAACCCACCACAGGTTCTATTTGTTGTTCACACGGAGAGGTGGTGAGAACAGTAGTGAATGCTCCGTGTGGATCTGGGGTTGCGGTCTACTGTTTGTAGGGTGTAGACATTCCATCTCCAAACTTTACCCTGAAGCAGATTTAAAAACATATATTCTTTCTTGTTATTCAGTAATATGAACTTGTAGACTATAAGGAAATATAGCAAAATATCTTTTCAAAACAGTAAAACTAATCTGGATGCCCAGGGATATTTCATTCTTGGATTGTTTATAATGTATATTACCACTACCACTATGGATTTTGACTTAATTAACACTATGCTAAATAAACCTATTTCCATTCTGTTTTAAAAATGTACAAGAATTTTCCATGTCGTAAAAATTACATCTTGGTAATATTTGTGATGGTCGTTTAGTATTCATTTAATTCTGGTAGCTGAACATCTCAGTGTGTGTGTCACAGGAACACTCTAAATTGCTGTTAATAATACTTAGCGTGATATGAACGGGAGGCATAAGTAATATAAATTTGTTGATTTTGTAAATATCATTATGTAACACAGAGATCATGCAGTAAAGGGGCAGAGAGTAAATGCTTTGATTTTGTTGAGTTCCTGTATTGCAGTAATGTGACAGCAGCCATGAATGAATGGACAAGTGTTGTCCAGTAAAGCTTTATTTTCCTAACAGGCAATGGTGACGCTAACCCATGGACTGTAGTTTGTGAATTCTTCACTTACTACACGGTGAATTTTAAAACTAGTCTGGTAGGATGGCATGAGACTTTGGCAGGAAGAATGACAAGCGGCATGTAAAAGGCCACCACACACAGAAATGGTGTTCTATGCATCTAGGTTCTCACTGAGCAAATGGAATTCAAGAGTATATAGTTGAGAAGCAGAACCAGTGGCCAGGGTCCTTGGCTCCTGCTGCTCTTGACAGGTAGACTCCTTGCTCTGCTTCTCTATCTAGACATATGAGATTAGAAGGAATTCTGTCGGCAGTCCCCTTTGCTGCCATGGGGGTCACAGCCTATTCGTTCTCTGTGAATCTCCACGTTAGAACCTTCAGTGCTTCCTCCAGCACCTGTGTCCAGAGCTGGGCGTGCCAGGCCACCTGCTTTGATGGCTCTAATTTCTCAGGGCCTGGCCTTTAATGTGGGACCCTGGCATCACACAGAGGGTCTAGAACAAGCAGAGCCACTCTCTGTTGTTTCTCTTGTATATGCTCTCATCCTTAGGCTGCTCTTCGAGTCAGAATCCTTCACCACGGTGTGTTATCGAAGCCTGTCTTGATTTATGAGGCAAGACTGACGATTAGGAGAGGAGGTGGACAGGGATGCATTACCCTCTCTCTCTATTTGCCTGGCTTTGTCCCTCTGATTCTCGATTCTCTTCATCTCTGTGCCTTGGCTCCCCTTGATCTGCCAGACAGGAAAGATTTTATTTTTGAAGATCACTGTGGAAGCCTTAATAGTTCACATGGCCACTGTTTTTAAAAGGCTTCTCAACCCTTCAGACTACATTATCTAATTTCCACATTCTCACAAAAATAGTAAAGGGCAGGAAAGGGAATTCCCCCTCCCTCTTGCTTCTAGTCACCTTCGACCTTTTGCTGTTAGAAACCCACAGTAGAGAGGCAGGAGGAGGCAACCATTGGTAACAAGGATCCCTTTGGGATCAGAGCCATCCAAAGGCTGCCAGGTCTCCCCTGTTGGGTAACTTATAAATAGAACATTTCCCCTTTTAAACCTGAGAAGGGTGGAAGCTTTAATGGGCATGACGCCGACCTCCTGTGCACTGGTCCACGAGGCAATCAGCTGAGTGCACCTTCCCTTCCAGCTTTCCATCCTGCTTGCCAGGGATGGTCTGA
Organism: Dicrostonyx torquatus; assembly: GCA_028555095.1. Lineage (NCBI taxonomy): Eukaryota > Metazoa > Chordata > Mammalia > Rodentia > Cricetidae > Dicrostonyx > Dicrostonyx torquatus. The sequence goes on from JAQHUG010000149.1 coordinate 2,300,890, forward strand.
GGTTCCTTCTTGATGCTGTCTGCTCCACTGGTACCCTCTTGGCCCTTCTTCTCCCTCCTGGTCCATGCAGGTTTCTGTGACAATCACCTTCATTTTCTGAGGCTCAGGCAAGGGGCTCTACAGGTGCTGGCTGTCTGCATTCTGCCTTTTATTAGGAATCCCACTTGTGACATGTTTGTTGTGGCTACATTGAGCTAGAATTATATTTAGTAAAGCAGTGACGTCTTAACTCTAGAGTGACTTAGCTATGGGAGAGAGGGGAACTTACTCCTCAGATACCATATGTTCCCAGCTGTTTTGTGTGATGAGACCATCTTCCAAGGACACTATTGGCCGTAGGGTTCCTTGAACTTGCCAACAGGACTTCTTGAACTTGCCCAGACAGTCAGAAGCCCTTTTGCTTATTCTGGGAGACATTTCAGAAGCCCATTCTTAGCTTTAGACCGACAGAGGCAGCCAGCGTGTAACTTTGCCATGGCTTCATATTCGCCTTTCCCTTGTGATAAGGGAGAACCCTTATCACAGGCTACAAGTTGGACTGGTAGGAACTACCTCCTGATACCCCAGATTGACCTCAGTCAGGTAGCATGGTACAGGGCCCTAGATACCTCTTTAAACCCCTAAAGCAAGGGGTAGTTGATGCAGAAATTGGAAAATTGTCCCTACTGTCACCAAGTCCAGGATTTTAATTATTATTATTAATTCCTAAAGAGTTCATACTACATATAGGGCAGTGTGCCAAGTGTTTGACATATATTATATTACTTGATCATTGTTATAAGAGCCATATAAAAGAGGTAGTATCATCTACCTCATTTACAGATAGCTAAGGCTTTGTCTAGGTGCATACTTATGGTCACTGAAGTCATTTCTTCCCACCCTGGTCAAAAATTTCAGGTTGTACATCTTGCCACATGTGTGTAAGGGTTAGCAGAGGCTGTGAGGTTCTGATTGGGGTAGTATTGATTCATGTATAGGCACCCTAACTCTTCCTGCTAGTTCTGTAATGTGTGACATGGGACTGGCTTTAGTACATACATCTTGACTTACCAAGTAAATTCAATAAAGTTGGGTTACATAGCCTTTGCTTAGTGGTAGCAGATATAGTCATTAAGTATTGCTGTTTGCTGTTACTATCAGTGTCATCCCTATTCTTCTAAGCCTGGCCTGTGTCCATCTCTCAACTTCCTCAGAGTATCTTCACAGGCATTGCCTCATTTGGTTTGCCTACTGCCTTCATCCTAAAGGTGAGGAGGGTAGATAAATGAAGGCTGTCCATCACACTGCCGTTGTGTGGTGACACCACATCTGAGGTTTTGGAGTCTGAATGCCATTTCTTTCTCCACCTTTTCTGTCTCAGAATTTTCTGTGACAAAAATCCTAAAACAACAACAACAACTACAACAAAACAATCTCAACAGTTCCTGGGGCATCTGGAGGTAGAAGGTAGGCTTTTAAAAGATAGGAGACAGTGACCCGATAAGCAGAGGCATTTGGCTCTGTGTTTGAAATACTTTTATCTTCATGGATTTTTATTGGTTCAGAAGTCAGTACAATGTCCCTAGATTTTTAATAAAAGGAATCAAGGCCAGTGGCCTAAGACATTCTCAGGAGGTCAGATGTCCTGGTCCTGATGATGCTGGTCATTGAGTGAACTCTTGTTTTTTCAGTGTTGCTGTCCTGGTTTGGTGTTTTAAGTCCCACAGAGGAACACCCTTTCTAGTGATGGATTGTAGGCCTCAGCTATGCTCTGCAACAGCTGACATGGTGCCACCTGGGCCTCCTGACTCTCACTGAGAAGTGGCACGCTTTGAGCAGCTGTCCTAAGGCCTCCTTGATTTAGACCGAGAGTTGAGAGGTCTATCTCAGGCCGGCAGTGATTTTTCTTTTCCTTCTCTTTAAGTTTCTTTCTTTACTGTATTTCTCTTTCAGCTCATTTTTCTGTTTGTCCCCAGAAACTGGAAAGGAGGGTCAGTGGCTGAGTTTTCGACAGGCAGAGCTAGGGAACGTTTTGATTGTCAGGGTTGTTGCCTATAGACCAGGCCGTGAATGGCACCCTGTGAGTGCACACGTTCCATTGTATTAAGTCAGCTGCTCATCCCTTAATGTCTTTGGACATTTTATCTATTGGTTATTGATCTTTTGGCTGGAAAAATATGAATTGTGTTTTTTTTTCATTCAGGAAACATTTATTGAAATAAAATCACAAGTAGACCAATTGAGACTCTGCCCTCATAAAACTGGAGTTATTTTTAAACTTTAATTGGAAAATTTTAACTGATATATAAAAAATAAAAGCATACACATTAAATGGGCTACCAGGATTTGTATATATTGTATAATTTGAAGGCTATCTTTTAGAGATATTGACAACAAACTGTAAATAGGTAGAGCAGGGCATACTTTTCTGGTAGAGGCAAATCCCATGAAGCACTAGGGACTAGAGAATCAGAGAGAGGCACTTAGATAAGATGACCAGACTCTCCTAAGAAGTGACTTTTTAGCAGAAACCTGGAGAAAAGAGGGAGGGATACATGTGAGAAATTGACAGATGCCAACAAAAGGGCCAACCACATACAAATACAGAAGTAGGGATTGAATGGAGTTCTACGGGAATAAAAAGGGACCATTTGTATGGGAGGAGGTCTGGAGGAAGGTGGCTAGGTAGGCTAGGACTAGACCAGTGAGATCATGAGATAAAATTGTGTTCTTAGCATTAGAGAAGTCCCCACTGGAGGCAGGGGGAAGTCCTCAACCTGTGGGTCATGATGACCCTTTGGGAGTTGCATATCAGATATTCTACATATCAGTTAAGTTACAATTCATAACAGTAATAAAATTACTGTTATGAAGTAGTAATAAAAATAATTTTATGGTTGGGGTCACAACACGAGGAACTGTATTAAAGTGTTGCATCATTAGGAAGATTGAGATCCTCTGTATTATAGAGTCGCAGCATTAGGAAGGCTGAGAACCACTTCTCTAGAGCATTGTGATGAGATGAGGTGAATGAACTGTGCTGATTGTCATTTAAGAAGTTGATCCTGAGGTTGTCCTCTAAGGGACAAAAGTAGAAACATCTAGATGATGATTGCAGTAGTCTTGAAAAAGGCTTGGGTTCTAGTATTAGCCATAAGTATAGCAAGAAGTGTCTGGGTTCTTGGTGTGTTTTTAAGTTATAAAATACAGGACTGGCTGATGGATTGGATACAGGGGTCAGGTGGATGTGGGATATGAAAGCAGCAAGGATAATGTTGCTGGAACAGAACATGTTGGTGTTAGAATATGCTACCTACCATCTCATCCATTTAGCTAACAAAAGGGACGTGTGAGATATTAGCTCAGATATGTTCCTTGTGTGTCGTCTTTATTGTTGCTTTTACACATACACATATCGCCTTCATTATTATCATTTTTCTTTAAATTCATTTCTTTTTTTAGCCTCCACTTAAGATGTAAATCTATCATTCAGTATATTTTATGTTAAACAGGTTTCTGATACTCAATACTTAGATATCTAGCTCTAAGAAATACTTGTACATTTCTTGGAATCATTCCATATACCACAGTGGCATAAACTCATGCTTTGTATTAATACCCGGCAGTTTTGGATCCTTCATAACATGTAGGAAAGGCAGTAGTATAGATGCTGACGGTTGAGTTAGTAATCATTTTTGTCTCTGGCAATGATAATTTGGAGTGCTGGGTGCTTTCTCTTTGGAAAAGGGAAAAGGTAGCTTACTACCTACCAAAGCACAATGTGTATGAGAGGGCTCAGGATTTGTGTTACAAGTGTAACTTATTTCTCTTGACTCCTGGAATTTATACTACCACCACAAGGAAAAGGGCAGGATCCAGAAACCAGATCCCTAGCTCTCTAACCTCTCTGGCTGTTGTGTGAATTCCAGTAGAAAATAGTATAGAAGAGAATGAACTCCAGAGTGAGACTTGGTTAAAATCATGGTCCCTGTCCTTACTGACCCAGTGACTTTACAGAGGGCCCTTAACCAGCTGAGGCTGTGTGAGGAGTAAGATGATGATGAAGAAGGAAGAGGAGGAGAAGATGATGGTGATGATACGTTTTTAGTTCACAGCCCCAAGCAGTGTAGTCTGTCTTGGTAAGTGTTTGCTACTGTTAGCATTGTTACACTTAACCTCATGAACCTGGTTTTTCTCATCATTAAAATTTAGCAGAGAGGTTGGGAAAAATCAAATTAGCTGTAGTTAATTAATTTATTTTCTAAAACTGTAATGTATTATCCCTCATTAGCTTAAAAGCAAGCAGTTATCAGTGAGAAAGTCACAATATTTACCCCATGGGATTATCATAAGAGTCACACGAATGTGGGTGCAAAAACTTTCATCTGCTGCAAAGTTTGATTGAAATATTACCATGTAGTAGCATCAATTGTTTGTAGTATTGGAAATATCAGTATTTATTGAGCAGCAAGTAAATCCCAGTTACTATCCATTTCACTGGGTCTTCCTGACATTTGCTGAGTTGTCCTCACTTTACGGACAGGGAGATGAGTGATATGGGGTGAAACACCTCACCCCAGTTACTCATTTGGCCATAGACAGCAGGAATAAAATTCTATCCTGGGTCTGTTTGGCAGTAAAGCTCTTCGTTCTTTTTGAATTCTGCACAGCTTCTGTCTATGTAATTTCATGAGTATTAAAGTTGGTTTGCATCATTTGAATGCATGCTGGCCAGGGAGCAGAGAAAAATCTAGCTTTTTATGTGGGGAGCAGTGGAGCAGAAAGATATTCCTAGGGTCTTGCTCAGAACTGTGGGAAATTTCCAAAACAGAAAGTTTATATCTAGATGATTGGAAACATTTTGCCAGCGTTCCCTAGGTCCCACGGGAAGATTCTGATAGCTGCTGTCACAGGGTTAACAGCCCAGGGAGCTCTAGGTTCCTAGGTCTTCCTATGATTGCAGAAGGGGCGTGATCCTCCCTGGTCCTCCCTCTGAATATGCAAGTCTTCCCTCACACATACTCATCCTCTCTGTTGCATGCTTTGACCAGCACAGGTTTTATTTGTCCCTTCCCTTGGACTCATTTCTTTCTAAGGGAGTGGGGTGTGTATGTGTATCGTAGCATCACTTTGTATTGATACAGGAAGGAAATGGTTACATCAGTCCATTAAAACATTAACCTTTATATCCTCAGAAAGGATGAGAAGGCCAAAGACACAAAGCTTAAATAACCCCCTACTCTCCTATGGTTTATCACTTGGAATGTAAAAGGTCATTTTGACTCTGCCACTCTGTCCCTCAGCAACTCCCATGATTCAGTTGCCAATTAACCTATCCATGAATCCAAACTGAAAAGATTTTTCTCCTCCTTTCTCATTCCAGCACCATAGTACACAGTAGCAGAGATACAGCAGAGAATGGAACTGATAAGTAGAGGTTTTTACAAGCCATTGTCTTCATGATTGCATGTTTTAATTTGGTACTTACCATTATTTTTCAGAGTCACACAAATAAATATATGCTTGACAGCTCTTCTGTCTATTTAGAGAGAGGTTGATGAGACACAATAGGGTATTAAGTTTGGAGGGGAGATTAAGGAGACTTCTGGAGGAGTTTATACTTAAAGAGAGTTCTGTATTAATTATGTCAAGAGATTTAGGTTAGATTTATTATTGCTTATGCAAAGGCTGGAGAATGTGGTTGATCAGAAGAAAGCCAGTGTTGTGAGGTGCTGAGAGCTAGGAGAGTGGCATCTGAGGAGGCTGGAGAAGCAAGCTGGGGCTGGGCCACAAGGCTCTGCTGCTTCCCGTCCAGGATTTGTGTTCCCTCCTGAGCAAGGTTGACACTGAGTTAGACTGCTAGGGCACAGGTTGAATAAGTCAGCTAATAGTTGAAATATTGTTGAAGCATAATAGGAGTGCTCTAGCAGTTCCTTGAAGCAAGAAATGGGCATAAGATGCTTTTGTTTTGTGTTGAAAGCATAAAATGAGTCTGGCTCATAGAAGGACAGCCATACCTATGCATGGAGTTGAGCTGCTGGGCTAAAGGCATATGGCATCAAGCCTTTTGGGTGGATTAGCTCAGTAAAGATGATAAATGCTGTAAGTTTAAGATATCATGGACATTCTTTTAGAGAATGAATTTAGAATCAATTGGACAAGCCAGGGTTGAGAAGAGTAAATTAGGTTAGATGGAATGTGCCATTTACAGATTGGAAGTAGGGAGGCAACATGTTTTGTTTTTTTTTTTAAAGGTTTATTTATTTATTTATTATGTACACAATGTTCTGTATGCATGTATGCACACCAGAAGAGGGCATTAGATCTCATTACAGATGGTTGTGAACCACTATGTGGGTGCTGGGAATTGAACTCCGGACTGCTCTTAACCTCTGAGCTATCTCCCTGGCCCCGTAACATGGGTTTTTGTTTGTTTTTTTAATGAAGAGGACAACAAGGTAATAGAAAGCTAGTAGGAAACAAGAAGAAATATGAAAAGGCCAGCTCAGAGGCCACTACAGTCACCCTGACAGCAGCTGACAGAGGTAAGGTTGCTATGGAGAGGAGATGTGCTACTGCCCCCATATGCCCTTTGGTCCCATGCTCAGCAGTAGTTGAATTCTTTGGCTCCCAGTGGAGAATGAACATCGGGACACAGGTAGAACAAGTTAGCAGTCAAGTCTTAATCCAGCCCTTAAGAGAGCAAAATTGGAGTACTTCCTCCAGAGTGGAAGCTCACCAATCTCTGCAGAGTCCTCAAAGGACTAGTCTCCTGATAGGCAGAGGCCTTTTCAGACTCTGTCCTCTCCCCCAGTTCTTTCTCATAGGTAGATAGAGTGGATGTTAGAATATGTTTAAAGATGTAACTACTCAAAGTTGAGAAGTTTACAAGGGAAAAGGACAACAGTGCCTTGTAAATCTCCTCAGGGGTTCTTTCGGGGGGTGGGGGAGCTACTGAGGCCACCTTTGTTGTTTTCCCTACCCTGTTCTTCCTCTGGTCAGGTCAGCTTGGCAAGCCCTCTTATTTACTCAGTGTTTTAACCCTACTATTGCTTTTCAATGGATCGGAACCAAGACAGTGGTGATGGAGGGAGCTAGACAACATTGAGAAGCATTAAGGGGAACGATGGAAACTTGATGAAGCTTTGGACATGTAAGAGAGGTGTCAAGGAAGGGAGATGCTCATGGTTTTGTTAGCATTGTCACCTACACACGCCACTGCCACCGCCACCATCATTGCCACCATCACCTACACAGTTTTTGTTTTTTTTTTTTTTTTAAAGATGAGAGGAAGTTATCTCAGGTGAGGTACCAGTAGCTTTCAGTGGGGTATTTTTAGTTTTACTTTTTTTTTTTTTTTTTTTTTTTTTGTTTTTTTTGAGACAGGGTTTCTCTGTAGCTTTGGAGCTGTCCTGGAACTAGCTCTTGTAGACCAGGCTGGCCTCGAACTCACAGAGATCCGCCTGCCTCTGCCTCCCGAGTGCTGGGATTAAAGGTGTGCACCACCACCGCCCGGCTAGTTTTACATTTTTTATACACATGACAACAGTGGTAGTTACATTAGACATTAGAACTGTGTCTTTTTATCTGGACCACCAGTCTCCACCTTTTAGGCCAGAAAGGGATTGATTGTACCTTACCCTGTGTTGTTCTTATTATCCTGCAATTCTGATTCACCTACCTCCCCCTCCTGGAGTTTGTATTGGCGCAGCAACCCAAAGCAGCACCACTGTCAGGTCCCCTCCCAGGTTTGCCCTGAGATGCACCAAACTGACTGAGCATGTACCCACCTGTCCTGTTTGCACATATTCTCAGTGCTTCTTCAAAGTGGAGTTGTGGCACCCTGATTTCCTTTCTCCAAAAAGTAGACCAAGCATGGCTTTAACGGTTGTGATGAAAGTTCGGACAGTGGCACCTTTCAGACTTGGGAAGTCAGCCTGTGTCTTCTGTGTGCACTCTGCCAGCATCAATTATACCACATCAGTGTTGGCTGCTGATGTAAACCTGAATCCAGGGAACTTGTGGCTGAGGAGGATGAGAAGCCAAGTTTTAACTTCATCCTAGGATGCTGAGTCTGGGAGCTACAGATCCTACATCAACTCATTGCTAGTCAAATTAACGGAATGATGCAAACCTAGTAGATATTTAATGAGAGATTATTTCTGGAGATTATAAGGATACAGAAATTGCAAATAAATCCCTGACCTTTTCTGAGCCTTGGCTCAGTGAATGGGCTGAATCACCTGCTTGAGGGGATTAAGGACAGCCGCTTCCATCTGGCAGGCTACTTTCTCAGTCATTGGCAAACTCTGCTCCTTGGTGATAGTGTTTCAGACCTTTCAGTGGGAATTCACTTTGCAGACTAGATCTCAATTGCTTTATTAGGAACCCAGTGGGCAAAAGTAAGAACTAATATTCTGTTTATGTATACGGTGGGGTCCCTGCCACATTAGTGATACTTAGTCTAAAGTTAAATAATATGCAGTTGTTAATTGTTAGTAACACAGTCATGATGTCAGCAGGAAGCCCAAGTTGATGAGAATAGATATCAAACTCTCTGTGTATGTGTGTGTGTGTCCCCGCACATGTGTTAAGGAAAGAGACAGAGGACCAAGAGAAAGATGGAAAAATGCAGAAAAGTGATGATGCAAAAACTTGTATCACTTCTAGTTTAGAGAGTTAGAACAATGGTTACTGAAGTTTATTTCTTGAGTTCTTGGGAATCTTGTTTTCAAAGCTAGGTAGGTAAGACAATACGCAACTGTAATAAACTAGGCTTAGCAGAGTTAACCTGAGCTCCTGTTTGGCGCCACAGCATGGAAATGCTATGTACATTTGACACCTTAGCTATAATGATTAAATACAGCGTTACCTGTAAGGCAACTGTAAAACATTTTTCTTTAACATCAGTATAAAGGAGGTTTACTTGCTTTTAACAAATGAGGGAATTTGCACCAGTATAGGGAGAACTAGTCTGAACATTGAGTTTGTGTATATGGGGGGGATCTTTGACATTTTCCAAAAAATTGTAGTTAATGTAAGTTGGTAAGTTGGTAGAATTTAATTTTTTCTGGATATATCTGGAAAGTTCCATTGCATCTTCTTTCTTCCATGTGCCACTTGCCTAGAAATGACTTTCACTTCCTACTTGGCCTGGTAGGTTATCTAAGCACTGGGACCTCCTCTCTCAGTTGCCAAGTTCTTTCCAATTTTCCAAAACTTTTGTTGTTTTTGAGGTAAGGAAGTGTTTTTTTCCAAGATGAAGTGCTCCTGTGTTAAAAAGAAAACTGTGTTCACAAGCCTGTCCACGTTCAGACCCTGTCTGGACAGCTCTCAGTAGTCAGTGCACAACGGCAGTTCTTCTCCCTAGACTTCTAACCCCATGTCTTTGGAAAGATACTCCGAAGCGCTTCCCAAAAAACAAAGTAAAGGCTTCCGGTGACTACAGAATAACAGTTACAAATACTTTGGAAAATTCCTCAAGCACAGAAAGATAATTCCCTGCCTGACACATACATTCCTAGCGGCTGTGTTCTGAATACTTCATGTAAGAATGAGAATTGTCCCCGGCACACGAAAAGATGCCTAGTGTCCTTAGTCATCTGATGCAGAACAAAACCACAGCAAGAAAACTCTGATACCACCGGGATGGCTATGATGAAAAGAACAATAGTGAATGCCAACAGGGATATCCGAGGAGATCAAAACGATTCATTCCTACAGGCGATGTGCACTGTATTGCTGGATCACCAAAGCTTGGGTTGAGGTTCTGTGGATGGCCAGGCTCTTTATTGCTACAGTTTTCTCCTGGGCAAAATTGCTCCTGTGGGTTGTTTCATTTTCTGAGTGGTGCTGATAGGTGTTGGAGGAGATTGAGGACCCTTAGCCTCTGCTGATGGGCCATGGAGAAGGGCTCTACTGTTTCTGGGGCTCAGGTAGCATCTTTGTCCTCAGCTGTTTCAAATGTTCATCTGGATCACCTTTCTTTCCTTCATTTACCCCTTGATTTTCCACTTTTTCTAGTCACCACAATAGAATTATACTTTAATCCAAAGTCATATTTAAAGCAGTTTGCTGATCTGGCCCCTGGAACAAGTCTCCACATGTTAATTTGCCAACTTTAGTCATATTTCACTTTTCCAAGCCCCAGTTTTTTTCATCTGTAACACAGAGCTAATAATACTATCATTCCAGGTGATTTGCTGGAGTTACAAGACATAATCTAGGTAAAGCACTTCACATTTGCGTTATGAGCAGACTGTAAGCAGTTATTCCTGTGGCTCCAACTGGAGGTGTCCGCCACTCTGTGCTGCCATTTCTCGTTAGAAACTGAGACTAGTGCCAAAGTTACTGTGAGAACTAAGATAATACATGCAGAACACTTAGCATGTATGTGGCGTGTGGTAGGTCCACCTGTTTTTAAACTGTCATTTTACTTTTACTTATTTGTCCTCACATGGGGAAGGGGTGAGAGCCTGTGACCACACCATGTGGTTGGTTTCCAGTGTCTAAACCTTGCAGTGATTTGATTTTCACAAGCAAGTCCTGACTGCACTTCTCTTGTTCTTTCAGCCGCACAGTTGGACAGCATCGGCTTCAGCATAATAAGGAAATGCATCCATGCAGTGGAAACCAGAGGTAAAGCAGTCTAACATATGGCGTTGTTCTCATGGAAGGTGAGGCAGCAGACATGCTGCCTGCTGCTTCTGATTTTAAGTAACTCATTAACTTTCCTTGTGCCACTGTGGGTGTTTCTGCAGGTCACATTGGTCTGAAGCAGGGATTGTCCACCCATTTCACATCACCTTTGTCTCTGGTTGATCATGAAAATGTCTTACATGTATCCAAATAGAATTCTTAGGCATATGAAAACCCATTCTAAAACTCAATTATTATTAAAATAATTGAAAATATAGCTGCAACAGACTGGTAGATATGCTTCTGCATTAATAAGTTCTTTAATAACTTACAGTGGTGGGTCTCATAATTGGCATAATCTGAAAGTTGCAGTATTGTAAGCTTTCTTTTCTTTACCATTATAAGAAGTTAGGAAAATATTTGTGATTGTGGACTGTGTTGGGGGTACTGTGAATACCGCTGTGATTTGTTGTCTCCATTCATAAGGGAAGGAAGTGTGCAAAGTCAGTGATAGTAAAAATAAAGGCTGCTTTCCCATCCAGTTCATAGATCCCTGGACTCTCCAGGGATTTGTTTAGAGTCTGTGGGCCCCACGTGAAGGATCTTGGTCTGCAGACCTTGACCGGAGAACCATTGAGGACAGAGAAGGAAGGGCTAGCTGCCTACTTCACATTGGCATTTCCCAGGTCTATTGGAACAAGGCATTGAGATGGGGAGGCTGGTTCACTGCAGTCTCTCACAAGCCAGGGCTTTGTAGAGTTTTAAGTGCCCTGGTCCTTTATAGCTCTAAGGAAAGCTGTTAGCCTTCTTTCCACTGAGACTGATCAGAACCATTGTCAGAGATTGAGTCTATTTATTCTTTAGCCTTCTACCTGCTTGCCCTTTTTATTGGTTTGAAAGAAATTCTGTTTTTTAAAGTAGAATTGTAACCTTACTAGTGGGAAAATAGAAAGGGAGATGGATGGGGACGCACACACACACACACACACACGTGTAGGGGCTGGGAGTAACAAAACTTCTTGAGTTCCTGTGCTTGTATGTCTTATAGGTTTTTCTTTTCAAAGAAGTTACATTAGCATATAGAATCAGGGTTTTGTTTTTGTTTTTAATGTTTGATTATTTCTCCTTGACCACCTTCAGCAAAATACTAAAACAGGTTGGTAATAGTGCATAAGATAAACTAGAAAATGTCAAATAGACATAATTGGAAATTGAACTTGGAAAATAAGGATGTTGGTCATGTTTAACCAAAAGAATGTTTATACAGTGATGTGGTTAAAATGAGAAACCAGGGGGGCTGGAGAGATGGCTCAGTGGTTAAGAGCATTGCCTGCTCTTCCAAAGGTCCTGAGTTCAATTCCCAGCAACCACATGGTGGCTCACAACCATCTGTAATGAGGTCTGGTGCCTTCTTCTGGCCTTCAGGCATACATACAGAAAGAATATTCTATACATAATAAATAAACAAATATTTTTTTTTAAAAAAGCCAGGAACCAATCAAATGCCTCAAAATGTGGTTAAATCAAGGGTGTTTCACTTGTGAACTAAAATATTGTGGATGACTAAAAATAGAAATATGCTTTTTAGGGGTGAGGAGAGGATATGGAGGGACTGGTAGGTGAGCAGGGTTGGATGCATGATGTGAAATTCCCAAAGAGTCAATAAAGAATTGTGTTTGAAACAAACAAAAAAACAACAACAAAAAAGAAATAGCTTTTATAACAACCCATATTTAGCGCATTAAGTGAAAAATACAGTTTATAAACAAACAGCTGGCCTGCTTGAGCCCATTCTGTATGTCCACTGAGGGGCATCCTCTGCACAGGTCTCAATGTGACGCTAGTGCTCTCTGCTTTCTTTTACTTTCTTCTTTCAATTTTCTCTTTGCCTTAGCTATAACATATAAGTTTCTAATGAGCTTATAGGTCTAAGGTAATTTTAAAGAGTTTATGTTTGCTTTTCATTTTAAAAGAGCAGGATGCAACTGGTGTGTTAGTCTATAATGCTATTTATCAGAAGGCTGAGAGATTAGAGAGTTGGGAGTTAAAGACCAGCTTGGGTTATAGAGTGAGACACTAACTCAGAAAAGACAAAAATGAGGAAAGGGGAGAAGAATAAGGAGAACAGTTATGATTAATAAAGGCAGAATCATACATATAAGCAAGTACACTTGCTTAAAGCAGGCTGTGTGCTCATCCATTTTTAGCCCCCAAGGCAAGAGGGAAGCCTAGTCACTTAAAATTCTTGTCAGAGTCTGGCATCCCTGTAACCCAGTAGCTTGAAAGCCTCATAGGCACCATAAGAAGTTAAGAATGTGCCGGGCGGTGGTGGCACATGCCTTTAATCCCAGCACTCGGGAGGCAGAGGCAGGTGGATTTTGAGTTTAAGGCCAGCCTGGTGTACAAGAACTATTTGCAGGACAGGCTCCAAAGCTATAGAAAAATCCTATCTCAAAAACCAAAACCAAAACAAACAAAATAAGAAGTTAGGAATATGATATCTTCCCTTGGAAGATACAAAGAGCAGTGACATGAACTAACTTTCACATTAACAGATTCACAAGGGAACTGGAGAGGAATGCCCTAGTTCCTGAGCAGTTCTAGATATGATGGGCTGAGGCCACCAAGAGAAAAGCCATTTTTAATTAGTTGGTCTAAATGATCTCCTGTTGGAGCTGAGGAGACATGAAGTCTTAAGTTTGTTTGATCCCCAACCCTCTCACCTTCTCACAGAAGATCCCTGGGGCTCACTGGCCACCCAGTGAACCCGAGTTGATGAGCTCTAGGTCAATGAGAGACCCTGTTTCAAAGGAGACGGATGGCATTTCCGAGATCTGAGGTTGTCTTCTGGCTGCCGTATGCACGTGCATGCATGTAGACCCACACACATGACCAGGCACAGACATTTGCATACATTCACACATGCATGCAAATTGCCTTCTTTTGTAAGTGGCACAGTGGCACATTTCATGCATTTTCGTGAGCAGAAGTTCTGTAGTTTGAAATTCGGTCTTTGTTTAAATATTTCAAAATAAACATCTTCGTTATGTGATGAATTTTCTGATTTCTCAGTCTGAACTAGTATTCCCTAAGATGGAAAATGTTTCCACACTTCAGTATTTTTATGTTGTGTATAAAAATAGAAAGTCATTTATCTTCTGTGAGTGATTTTTTTAACATCATGTCATTTTGAATTTTTAAATGTAAGAATTGGTTAACTATGATATCTTTATAATAATGTATTTTGCATCTTTAAGAGTCTTTATCTACTGCCTTTGGCAAGGGAGGGGGATATATCTTTCCTGCTGATGACTGAGCTAAGGTGAGGCCTGGAGTGTGCAGCACATCCGTGAACCCTAGACAGCCGTGCCAAATCCCACTCCTTTGCTAAGAGCTGAGCTGAGTGACAGGGAACTTTAATTACAGCAGCTTTTAGAAGGGCAGAGAAAATGAAGGAAAAACAGAAGAGCATTTGGCCTTGTTGGCCTGACTCATGTTCCAGTGTTCATCTAATTAAATCATTTTTTTCTCTACTCAGGGATCAATGAGCAAGGACTCTACCGAATCGTGGGGGTCAACTCCAGGGTGCAGAAGTTGCTGAGTGTCTTGATGGGTGAGTACAGCAGGGACTTTGCCAGGCAGGTTTCTTGGGCAGCCTACTCCAAGATTTCCAGCTTCCTAGGTAGCCTCTGTGGTAGGAATCAGGATATGCTGATGCCCAGAAATCTGTCGTGTTTACTAGTGGTGGCTGTGGGCATTAACAGGAGAGGTTCAGAGTAGGCCTTTGCATGATTAAAATAAAATGGCAGAACTGAACACCACACCCAGTCCTCAGACTCAGCACCCCAGTCCAAGTGCTGCTTGGTCATTCATGTGACTGCCACACCCTACTCTGTCTTTAATAGCTCATGACTCCTTCTGTCCTCTTTTGAGGAAGGTATTCAATAGGACACACCCAGTGCCCAAGAAAGGACATCTTTCAAGCCTGGAGGATCTCGGGGCCTCATGTGCCTCATACTGAGGGTGTCGTGTAGCTCTCAGATAAAATGTTTGTGCATGCAGATAAAACTCCTGATCCCCTTTGCTCTAGACTTCAAGCCGTCACTTGAGCAGTGGAGGCTCTCTGTCCCTGGCCAATGTATAAATAGAAAGCCACTACCTCCAAATGTGCAGTGTTTGAATCAAAATCCATGAGCCAAAGTTGCCTCGGCTGCAGATACCCTGTATTTTTAGCTATGCAGCCAGCTTCAGTGAGTCACATGGATCTAAATGGCAAACAGATCAAATTTCATAGATCTGTGGCTGTTGTCCATGTCCACAAAAACCTGAGCCTGATACTTGTGAAGATTAACTCTCATTCAGGCCTCTAACTTGGTGTTACAGGCACGGGCCTTTCTCTTGTGTTTGTCCCTTCTTTTGTCATTCCAGCGTCTGAAAATAGCCTTCATATGTGCAGAAGTCTATTCCTTTATATGGGCCAGAGGGAGCCACTCACTGCTGTGCTCAAAAACTCCACAGTGTTATTACTCACACCGAGACCTGCTGTTTGAAACCATGGTATCTGGGAGGCAAATCTACACTTAGTTTTCACTTTTCAGTTCAGATTTGGGATACATTTAGTTCATTACTATTATTATTATTATTATTATCATTATATAATTGCAAGATACACACACATTGTACAAAAATAAGTAATGGATCTTCCCGTATCCTTTCCCCAATTCTCTCCAATAAATGCATCATACCAGGCTGCATTTCAGTGCTATAACCAAGATACTGGCATTTCTATAGTCACAATGCAGAGCACTTCTACCCCAATAATAGCCTTATGATAGCCCTTTATGTCTGCTCCTTGCCTCACCTCCTCACACAGTCCCTAGCCCTGATGACCAGAAGTCTATTCTTTTTTTCCTTTTAATTTGTGACCTGGAAATTCCTTGTTATATAAATAGATTAATAAAATATTTAAGTTTTTAGGATTGAGTCTCTTTTTTTGTGAGCCTAATTATTTCCAGATTTGATCAACTTATTTGTATCACTAGTTGCTCATTTCTTTTTAACTACTGAGTAATATTCCGTTTTATACCACAGTTTAGCCCTTCACTGGCTGCAGGGCTTCTGGGTTGCTTCCACTTTTCGGCTCTAATGAACACAGCTGCTATAGATATTTTATAAAGGATTTTTGTGAGCGCGTATGTTTGTTCTCAGAGGATAAGTGCCCAAGAGTGATATTGTTGGGCCAAATAGTGATATGGCTTAATTTGGGAAATGCCTATATAAGGAAGAATTAAGAGTTTAATGGATGTAAACACCTAGTAATGTATTATGTAGCAGCTACCGCAACCTGGATCTGAAGATGGAATAGAGGAGGAAAGGGAAGAAGAATTTGGACTGAGCAAATATGAGCCGCAGCGTGGCCGAGCCTGTCGATGTCTTTAATAGCTGAGAGAGCTACTTGAGGCTGAAAGAGGCAGTTAGCACCCAACAGCTAAGGAAGTCTTTTCTCAGTCCTATGCTGAGGAGTTGAGGGACTTTTCTTTTTAATCTTGCAAATGAAATAATGCTCTATTAAGAGTTCTAAGTGATACATACATTGTGGCAAGAGTCAGGAACTGATTCAGAATAGTTCCCAGAAGAAAGGGATTTTTCTTAGGTAGCTAGACCAACTTTGGTGCCATCCTCACTCTGAGCCCTTTCCCTTCTTTTTTCTAGTTTCTCATTATCCATGTCCTCTGCTGGCCTCAGCTTTGGCTTTGCTCTCTCTGGGAGTGTCCCCCATAGACTCAGGCATTGGAGTCCTTGGAGCTTGCATCATTCAGAAGAGTGTCTTTCGGGTGACAATTTTGGCAGAAGGCCACAGAGAGGACTTTGATTGGCTAGTGTGGGCCATTCACATGATAAACTTTTCATTTTGGAGACAATCCCATTATCCTCAACAGATGGACATAAATGAGCCTATGCCTGTATCTGGGCCTGTGGGTAGAGATGATGTTAGGTTCATGAACCTACAGACTGAACACTATCATTGGTGAGAAAATGGAGGGGTGTTTTCCTGAAGTAATGATTGCTACTGAATTAATGGAATGCTTCTGACACAACAGTAGCAAGATTAGCTCCTAGCATTAGGTGAACATGACAGAATGTGGAGTATATGTGTAATCATGGAAGAGCTCCAGAAGTTGGCAATTGGTGAGACAGAGAATATCTCATCTAGGGCTAGACCAAAGAGCTGGGGCTCAGTATCCAATATTATATATAGAGACCAACAAGATGAGGCTTCCAACAGAATGCAAAGATGATAATGTGAGGCGACACTATTGGGAAGAATCGCAGTGTTTTAGAAGACTGCCAGTCTAAAGTGATCCTCTTTGGGCAAAAGAGATGCTCTAAGAGGCAGTCGTTACTCACAGCTCTCAGCAGCCCTCTCACATGGTGCTGGTCTTGCTATCTTCCTTAGCTGACCTAGGTATAGAGGAAAGTAATCATGACCATCTTAAGAATGTTGTGAAAGGTTAATAACTAGCGACCGACAGTCACAAGGCCAGCAGCCTCTGCCAGGAAAACATTCCAGATAAACCAGAATCTCAACGATTCCACCAGTGGTAAAGCTGACCAGATGTAACATGTAACCCAATGCCGAGAATGAGACCCATGAGTCTCGCTATCAGTCAATGGAATCTTGTACTCTTGCAGTCATCGGGCCGGTGCACTAGGTCCAAGTCTGTCTCCCGTTACATCCTCTTCATCAGTTCTGGGTTCTGCTCCTGGTCTGGGCTAGCCAGTGGTCTAGAAAAATTCTGCTTGCAGCCGCAAATCCTTCAGGGCTTGGTGTGAACTACATGCAGACTCTCCTCTGGTCTCGCCTTTTTTATACCCAGCTACATGCAGATACAATATAAGATTGCTTCTGCTTGTCCCAAGGCTCTCCTAAGTGGATTTGCACGTTTTCTTTATTACGAATATGGCTTAGGACTAAAACCAGACACTGACTTTAATCACTAGTTCTTATTCTGTATTCTTAATTTGCTGGAGGACTGTAAGTGGGATGGAAAACATAGGTGGTGAGGATGTCTTTGGTTTGCCTATTAGGGCTTCTTAAGAGAGCTCATTAGTGTTCCTCACAGCCCCTGCAGTATCCAGTGCACTTTATGTTGGTGTCCTGCCAAGAGCCACCCTGGTTACTTCCTCCTAGCCACAAAGGTCAGTAGTCTTGAGCAGTGAAAAAGACACAGGGAGACTCAGATTTCCTGAAACAGAATATATGTACTGTTCCCACCCCTGCACAAGACGTGAGGAAATTTTCTTACACATACACGCATATGTGCATGCACACAGCAGCTACATCTTGCTCATTACTTGTCTGTCTGTTCTTTCCATTTTATATATATTTTTTAATTAAGCTAAATTGTGTGGGGGGATGACAAGGGGAACTTGTGGGAGTCCCTTTGTCCCAGGTGGGAACTCAGGTTGCCAGACTTGGACACAAGTGCGGTACACTGAGCCATCATGCCGACCACCCACCCTGTTCTGCATATTTTAAAGAATTCTTTTCTCTGATTAAACATTATGAGTCGTTATTGGCAATAATTCAGAACAGTACAAAAAGCATGGAGTTGAAAATAAGAGTCCTTCAGACCAGAGAGGGCCTTTATTGACTGTTTTATTGGTAAGAAACCTTTTAATCATAGCTTCTTTTAAACCAGATACACTAGCGTGTAGTAAGAGAGTGAGCGTAGCATACTGTATTACTGTGTTTACAGCACTGGGCATACAGTGCATGTTCTA
This sequence comes from Dicrostonyx torquatus, assembly GCA_028555095.1. NCBI lineage: Eukaryota > Metazoa > Chordata > Mammalia > Rodentia > Cricetidae > Dicrostonyx > Dicrostonyx torquatus. The sequence continues at coordinate 2,319,292 of JAQHUG010000149.1, forward strand.
GGGCAGTGGTTCTCAACCTTGATATTTTCACAGCCCTTTAATACAGTTCCTCATGTTATGATCCCCATAAAATTATTTTTGTTGCTTCATAACTATATTTTTTGACACTGTTATGAGTTATAATGTAAATATCTGATTTCTCTGATGATCTTAGGTGACTCCTTTGAGAGGGTGATTCCACACCCCCAGCAACCAGGGCTCGTGACCCACAGGTTGAGAACCACTGTCCTAGGATTTTAACGGGCTGTATTCACACACCACTGTAGCGTCTGTTTTCCAGGTTAAGTCCTCCTGTGGCCTTGCTCCTGCAGGCACACCTCTTGTAGATGCACCCGAGCCTCTGAATCAGCCTCCTGCGCTGTTTCACTGAGTTCCTTGTCATTCTGGGAAGACTCAGGCTGTCCTGTGAGGAGAGGGAGCAGAGGTGAAGAGCATGCGCTTTGGAAGCGGACAAGCTGTGTATCTTTAGACAAATGATTTCCATGGCTTGTTTTTCTGTCTCCTGCTCTACATGATAGCCTGGCCTACATACAGACAGAATGGTGATCAGGAAAGGTGCAGGAGCATTGCTGAGTCCAGAGCCTGCGCACCTTAAGAAACGCTCACACATCTTATTTCCTTACAGTTTACTGTTCAGTGTGGAGTTGCTGGGTCAAGCCGTGTATATCAAGAGGTGGCCCATCCTCTTATCTGCGTTGGCAGGTCACTGTCCGTCATGCCTAAGGAGAGGGACCTGTCTCCCACAACAGCTGTGCTCTGTAGCACTTGTTTTTCATGTAAATAATGCATGTAAAATACTTATTTCCATCTTATTTAAGTTTGCATTCTCTAGTTGTGGATTAAGTTGGGCATTTTGAGCATGTTTATTGGTGCTGACAGAAGTCACTTGCCTGCTTTAATTCTTAGCATTATTTTTCTATTTCTGTTTCAACTTTTTAAATGTAGATTTTAGATTTGGAAACTGTATTACCAATATGTTTATCCAAATTTTCATGTCCTAAGTTTTTTTTTCCTTTTTTATTTTGTCCTACATTTTACATTTTTACTAACCCAGTATTTCATTCCTTATCTTTGACAAGAATTATACTTCAACAAACTCACGTATTTCCAGGAATATAAAAAAACTTCTTTCTTAAAATTCATTCAGGAATACAGTTCAAGAAATACTTGCTTCCAAGTCTAATGACCTGAGATTAATACCATAACATGCATGATAGAAGGAATCAACTTGGGGGCTGGAGAGATGGCTCAGTGGTTAAGAGCATTGCCCAAAGGTCCTGAGTTCAATTCCCAGCAACCACATGGTGGCTCACAACCATGTGTAATGAGGTTTGGTGCCCTCTTCTGGCCTGCAGACATACACACAGACAGAATATTGTATACATAATAAATAAATAAATATTTTAAAAAAAAGAAGGAATCAACTCCCACAGGTTGTCTTCTGAACTCTACACATGTTCAACAGCATGCATGCACACACACATCTTCCAAAAGAAACACATGAATTAATGAATGGAAGTAAAATTGTTTTAAAGGCATAGGCCTTTCCAGGAAGTTTAAAGCTCTTTGCTGCTGACTTCACTCTGAACAAATTCTCCTTGGTCTGCAGTCACTTTCCTATATCCGATTTCAGTGCCACCCTCTTCTATGGCATTAAAAGGCTGTTGTACGAGATACCAGCCAATCTGCAGTCAGTCATAAATCTTCTGTTTTGAGTGACTCTATAGTCCTGAATTGTTGTAAGAGGTGTAGCTGTGTTCCCAGCACCTGAGAGGGGTGCGAACCCTTTGTTCCGTCCCCCTGGCTCCCAACCATCGGGCTAGCTTACATTCAAAATAACCACACGAAAATTATATTAATTTAAATTACTGCCTGGCCCATTATCTCTAACCTTTTCTTGGCTAACTCTCACATCTTAAACTAACCCATTTCTAATAGTCTGTGTGTCACCACGAGGTGGTGGCTTACTGGAAGATTCTAATCTATGTCCATCTTGGGTAGGAGCATTATGGCGTCTGGCATCTTCCCTTCTCCCCAGCCTTCTGTTCTGTCTACTCCACCCATCTAAGGGCTGTTCTATCCTACAGGCCAAGGCATTCTCTTTATTAACCAATGAAAGCAACACAAAATACAGAAGATCCCTCCTACACCACTGAATAATTAATTCCTCCTGGTCCCACTTTTTGCTTAAGATCTTGGAAGAGCTGTTATACTAACAGTATAACTATTAACCCCAAGGCTATGGTTCTTCTCTTTTTCCCTTGCTGGTTTCTCAAGCACTACTTCCTGCCTCATTTTTGTGCTTGTTTTTGTTTTGTGATCGGGTCTCTAATGTAGCTAGGTGGACGTCAGACTCACTACGGGCACACACATACACACTATGAATGACGATGAGCTTGAAGGCTTACTCCCTTGGCCTCCACATACAACATGGTGCTCTGAAAGGTTTTCTTTGGGTCTTCACATGAGCCCTGCCTCTGGCAACAGGAGACTTTTAACTAAAAGGTTACTTTGCTGTACTCCCCAGGCTTCATGCCCCTTTAGCCTGTGTGTCTTTGTAATGTTTCATTACAACAGCAAAGAAATGCCAGTTCAGCATTGCTCTTTTTCTCCTGCTGTGTGGCAATTTCCCTCTAGGTTAGGATTACACAGAGCACAGGGGAGAAATGTCTTCCTTCTGGGAGACAGGCAAGAGGTTGTGTGTCATGATCCTGAGTTCTCGGAGAGGAGATCACCTGCCACCATCCTTGCCTGTTAGGATGCTGCAATCTCTAAGACAGAGACACCAGATAGTGCTTTGGGGCCTCAAAACACAAGTGGTTGGGGGTGCTTTGGGTTCTTAGACGTGACTTATAGGAAGAAGCTAAGGATTTTAAGTTTTGTGACTTTTGTAATGAGAAAGCAGAATAACCAACTTTGCTTCTCAAATTACCAAATATTAAATCTAGCCTTGGGAGAGTGACACATGGGCTAAGTGAAGTCCGATTGATACGTACAGGGGCTAGAAGCTGCTTTTTCCGCAAAGATGTGATAGAGAGCATGAAAGGCCCTCGAAGAGTTTAGTAAAAGACAGATTATAAATAACAAATCACGACTTGCTTTTAGAGTAAGACTGGGTGGTATCTTTGAAGATAGATGTGTAGATCAGTGCAGCAAGCACAGGAGCCCAGAATCAGGACCAGCACATACTTGGATCCTGGATGAAGGTGTCAGGATAATTAACTGAGAAAGGAGTCTTTTAAACAAGTACTGTAGCAAATCTGACATTCATATGAGGGAAGATGAAATGATATCTCATCTGACACCACATGCGAAAAGTATCTTAAAATGTATCTTAAAATGCATCCTAAGAGCTGGCCATGTAAACCCAACAGAAAACAGAGGAAAAAAAATAATGACTCCTTAACTAGAACTCAGGAAAGAACCATTAAAGGAAAATATGTTACGCTGAACTACATTTAAATACAAAACTTTCCCTCTAAAAGAGAGAATATTCATGGTGGACCTACTGGTGCAGCCTATAACCTCAGCTGTTTGGCAGGCTGAGGCAGGAAGATAGCATGTTCAAGGCCAGACTGGACTACAGAGTAAGTTCAAGGCTGGTTTGGGCAACTTAATATGACCCTGTTTCAAGATAAAAACAACTACAAGAAAGACTGGAGATTTAGTCAGTGGTATATTCTTGCCCAACATGCATGATGGCTAAAATTCAGCCCATGGTTCTGCAGAAATATTTTTTGAAAAGAAAGTTGTAGATCAGAAGAAAGTATTTATTAAATTGTGTATATAGTCAGTGACTTGTATCCAGAATATATTTTCAAAGATCTTGGTTCTTAAAACAACCATCTAATTATTAAAATAGACAAAAACATTGGAAAGAACAGTCGAGTAAGGAAAATACACGAAGAGCAAATACCATATGTAAAGATGGCCCATGCCATCATGGGCATGAAAAGACATCTGACATCATCAGTTAGTACTGCAACTTGAAAAGTGATGTCCTGCTAGGATATCTACAGCTAAAGTGACTAACAGAGTCCTGATGAGTGGAGGGGAAGCAGTCAGAGCTGTCATAGTATGAATACGGCCCCAACATTTTGGAAGACAATTTGACCATTTCGTCTAAAGGAAAACTTCTTCATCATTTGTTCTGTTCTTGGAGATTTTGATATAGTCCTGCTTGAAGATGCAGCATTTTCCTAAGAGATGAAAACGCAGTCCATATAAAGCCTCTGCGTAAATGTTTCTAGTAGCTTTATTCATAGCAGCCACAACTGGAACGCACCCAGATGTCCATCATCTAGGGGATGCATAAACAGATTATGGTGTACCCAGAGCACTGGATAGGACTTACTAATAAAAGGATTAAACTACTCTACGTGTAACAGCGTGGCTGGATTTCAGAAGTACTATGCCATGTGCAGATATTGCCAGCGGGTGGAAGAGGAGTGAATATAATAGAGCATCAGTAGTTCTGGGCTGATGGAGTCCTGGGCTGCGGTGGTAGCTACTTAACTATCTGTGAATTTCAGCAAATGGAACTGCACGGTTCTAGAATAGTTAAGGAATACCTCAGTAACATCCACTTTAAACACACACAGAAGAGTGTTCTGTATTTGTCCTTGTCCTCCTTGACAAAAATGCAAATTAAGACAATGAGATACAAAGACCTTAACATAAAACCAGCCACACTGAACCTCATAGAAAAGAAAGTTGGAAGTACACGAACGCATTGGCACAGGAGACCACTTCCTAAATATAACCCCAGAAGCACAGACAGTGAGAGAAACAATTAATAAATGGGACCTCCTGAAACTGAAAACCTTCTGTAAATCAAAGGACATGGTCAACAAGACAAAACAACAGCCTACAGAATGGGAAAAGATCTTCACTAACCCCACATCAGACAGAGGTCTG
>JAQHUG010000149.1:2324458-2365744 GCA_028555095.1 Dicrostonyx torquatus
AATCTCAGAGAACCTAGACAACAAAGAAGACCCTAAGAGAGACCTATATGGATCTAATCTACATGGGAAGTAGAAAAAGACAACAAAAATGTATAGCTCAATAAAATCAATAAAAATTTTTTAAAAAAGAGAATGAGATAACTTAAAAAAGCAAAAAATCTCTTTGCCTGATGCAGCCTGAAGCCCAGCTTCCTGTTGTTATGAGGTATGAGTAGTAGTAACTCAAGCTCAAACCTCCAGAGGTGGCTCGAGTGATGTGTTCAGAAACTAAGACACGTATTGTTAGTTTATGTTCATGTTCATCTTAGCGACGAGGGTACAACCACAATTTCCTTTAAAAGAGGGCGTTCAGTCCAGAGTGGAATATATGGAAAGTGCAGCACTCGGAGGTTCATGTATTCATGTGTGGATATGGGGTAATTGTAGGAAATTGTCAAATGAAAGCCACACTGCAAAAGTGACATGTGTCATGTGCTTCCATTTCTGTTTTGTGGAGCTGAGGATCAAACCCTGGGTGATTTGATGTGAAAAAGACCATTTGTTTTCTGAAAAGAAACATGTCCATATATTCATATATTTATATGTGCATAGACTGGGAGGGTTGGTACCGTACAAAAAGTAACATGATATGCCTGTACCATAGAAAAGATTTAGTGTTTAATGTATGTGTATGTTTCCATTTTTTCTTTTTGTTGTTGTGTGTGTGTGTGTGTGTGTGTGCTGCATGTGAGTATCTGCCTGTGTGTTTGAGTATATGCCCTTGCTTGTGTGGGTATAGGTGAGCAGTTAAAGTTGGGTTTCTTCATCTATCACTTTACACCTTATTTTTGAGACAGGGCCTCTCTTCTGAATCTGCGGGTCACTGATTCCACTGGACTGCCTGGTCAGTGGACTCCTGTTTCTGCCTCCCCAGCAGATTACAGCCTCATACCTTCTTGCCTATATTTTTATATAGGTACCGGAGTTATGAACTCATCTTTATGCTTGTATATCAAGCACATTAACCATTAATTCATCTCCCAAACCTTCATGGAGTTCCTTTCACTGTTAGTGTACCAAGTGGTTTTCAGAATCTGGTTTGGTGTGACCTAGGACAGCTTTCCGTTAGAAATACGGCTTCTGCTCTGTGTCCCCTGATTTTCTGGATTTATATGGTAGTGGGTGAAAGAGCAAACCTAGTCCCTGCTCATCAACCACGTGCCCTCTTCAACACTGTGCTGCTCTCTCCATGTGTGCTTATCTCACTAAGCTCTGCTTTGGTTGAGGAGCAGCATGGGGAGAAATGCTCAGAGTTCTTTGAAGATGATGCCTCAGAGATGTTCAAATGCCACCAGAAAACATCCATTAAGTAAAAGGAGCCTCAGGAAGGAGGTATCGCATCAGGCTACTCTTTCTGAAAATGGGGTAACTTGGGTGGTTATATTCAATTAAGTTTTGATATTAAATGGATTAAAATGAACACATTCACGTTATGAACTTTGCCTCATCAGTGCTATAAAAAACTTTAGCCGGACTGTAATTTGACTCTTCTCCCTGTAATGTTATGCAATACTCCTATGGTTACAGAGCCTGGAAAAGTGGAAGCTAATGATTAGTTTTCTAAATGTGGTTCGTGGAATAGTTCACAACTCTCAGACCTTCCAACTGACTGCTGCTGCTCTCATTTCACGGTCCCTTTTCTGGGGTAGAAGTTGCATTGTTCCTCAGAAAAATGTACAGTAATATTTGTCTTGAATCCAAAAACCAAGAAGTGTTACAGTGCTAATGCGCTTTGGGGACAGAGGAAGATCATACTGAGCACAGTGCCTGGATGCATAGGCTTCTGCAGTCTGGTGTCTGTCTGTCTGCAGGAGGAAAACAGGAAGCTTCAGATGAGAGAGAAGGAAAAGAATTGAAGTCTCAGAGATCAGGATAGTAGGAAAAGTACATTTTCTAACCTTTCAGGACATTTGCTCTAGTAAAACTGTGCAGGATTTGTCAGTCTATGAAAATGGCCCTTCATGCTTAAAGAAAGTCATATTGCCCATGGTCATGTGTGAACATCGCACCAGCATCCTGCCTTCAGGAGTGACAAAGTTTGTAAGCTAATGCCTTTTTCTGCTTCGTCTGTAAATCTATGTCAGAGGAACACCCTGCGCAGTAGGGAACAGCTCGGGTTGTGCTCTCTCTTGGGAATTACAGGTTAAATTCTTGAGCATTCTTGAGTATTTGACCTGATCCTGCTAGGATCAACATGGGTTCCTCCTCAGCAAACAGAAAACTGTGTCTGGTGACTCATCTCCTTTGCCAGTGGACATGCACTTAGCCCCGTAGGCAGAAACTCTTGTTTGGGGATCAGTCTTGGGAACTATTGAGAAAGAGGTAGTCCACTTTCAGTCTCTGTTTACCTGGCATGCCATTTAAATATCAGACTAGAAAACCAGCACTAAATCATGGTGTGTCTTTTTTTTACTCTTTCCAAAGGTGGGGCACATGAACTCGGGACAACCAATTAAAGGCACACTGCTTCTCTGGTGTCCTTGTGACTGGCTCAGGAATGGCCCAAGATCTGAGCCCTTTGTGAACTTAAGGACTTTTCCAAGAGACAAGGGTTGGAGGGTGCTGCCTTGTTTAATTAACAAGTTTGCCTAGGTTTAAGTGCTGAACCTGTCTTTCATTCTGCACAGTCTCTCTTTTCTGACTTGGTTTTGAGACTTTCTCTGAGGCTCTACATGTTGGCACTTGGCACTTAAATAATCTTTCACCAGCAAGTGCATCAAACAGTAGCTTGTCTCCTAGAGAAGTCACTTTGACGTGAACAGGGTGGGGTGAGGCAGGTTCCACAATATCCCTGAGTCTGTCCTCAATACTGTGGGTTGTGCCTTTGAGCTGTCTGTCCATCTTTCACTTCCCAACTCAAGAACGAGTGAGAAAAGAGAAAGTCTCAGTGGAAACTGAGGCACTGTGCATACAGGAACGAGAATGTGAGCTGGAATTGCAGAACATGTCTCGGTCTTGAGGAAGGACAGGCTTTGCATCCACAGACCTAAAGGCTTTACTGCCTCTCTGGCCCGTTTGTATGTGTCCTGGCCCACCTTGCCCTTGACAGTGGTATCCGATGACCCATGAAGCTGTTCATCTCCCTGACCTCTGCCTTTTAGTCTCACCTGTCTGTGTACCATTCAGGATGGCTATGTATGAATTGACGTCAGCTCTCTCTAGCAGTCTGCATGCTGAGTAACCCCTTCACCTCTGCCATATTCTTCTAATGATCGATATTTGGATTTTTAAACATTTCTCCGATGCAATAGACAGAATAAATGTCTCTTTAATTTTAATTTTGATTTTTTTCAGTTGAGGGCTTTCATGCTTCATGTATGAACATTTGCTGTTAATGTATTTTTATGCTTTGTCTTGCTCATTGCCTTTTCTTCATTTTAGATCCCAAAGCAGCTTCTGAGACAGACACTGATATCTGTGCGGAGTGGGAGATAAAGACCGTCACTAGTGCTCTCAAGACCTACCTGAGGTGGGGACTTCCGCTCGTGAGCAGCAAGCCACTTAGCTAGCATGCTGTCAGGAAGAAAGCAGTTTTATTTGCAGCCTCCAGAGAGCTTCTGGGTGGGTGGCTGAGCTGTGGAAACAGCTTCTGTGTGGGAGCATTAAGTTCATCCAGTCAGGCCAATCATAAATTGCCCAGGGTTGATGGGCTGTCTCTGTGCAATGGTGCCATGAGTGATTTAGAAAGCTCTTCTCTTAATGAGATGTATTAAGATGATTAGCCTCAGACATGCCCTAAACTATGGCCTTCCTTGAATTATCTACTAAGAAAGCAAGAACTCCTATGTCACTTCTTTAAACAGACTGGATCACACATCCAGCTTATTGCGACTGTTCTGTGTTTTACCCAGAATATAGTGCTTATGTTGGTTCTTAAAAATGAGAAGGTAGACATGGAGAGAATTGCTATTTGGAGACTACTGTTTGGTCTCTGCTGGTGTGGTTAACTGAATAAAAGGGGAGGGGAGAGAGAAAGGAAATATTACCTTGGACCATTACATACTATTATGTACACTATCATTGCTCCCCTCTATTCCTCATTTGTACTATTGGCTCACTGCTTATATCTCAGTCTTTCTGTCTCTCTGTCTCCCTCCCCACCCCCTTGCACACGCATACACTCACACACACAGCCCTGAAACTTGCACTCAGTAGGAACACTGCAATTCAGTGCGTAGTTACACAGGAAGATGGGTTGTAGTCTTAAACAGGAGGACTGGAATCATGGGTTGGGTAAGCCTCTATACGGACTCTATAAAGATGTATGTGGTTCAGCAACAAAGGCGGCCGCAGAAAAGGAGTTGGTAACGCAGGCTTTATTTGGGGGTACCGAGAGATGATGCAGTACAAAGGGTTACTAAGAGGTGAGCTTGGGAAGCTAGGCTGATGAATGAAATTTGAGCCACAAATGATGAAGGGTGTTTTATTATTATTTGAGCTCTCATTACAAACGGTTGTGAGCCACCATGTGAACTCAGGACCTTTGGAAGAACAGGTAGTGCTCTTAACTGTGGAGCCATCTCTTATGCCCTGATTATTCTTTGAATTATTAGAAAAAGCTCATTAGTAGTTAATCATGTTCACACACAGTTGATCCAGTGCCCTGTATTCCTTAGATACTTTGAAGTAATACTCCTCTTGGAAGCAAAATACATACACAAAATTTTTATGGTATTCCTAGAAACACTGATTTCAATAGCAAGCTTCTGGAGAAATGAGAGTCTAAGGCCAGTTGACGCAGATATGTAGCTGGCTGCTTGTTTCTCAGACATGTCCTAATGCACTCTTGCTCATGGATGACTCCTGACTGAAAGGAGGTCTTTGGGTTTGTGCTGGACTTCTGCTTCCACTCCTGCTGCTGTATGGCTGATGCACAGCTGTAGCTATGCCTTTCAAAAAGAGAGGGGAAGAGGGACACTATCACCTATAAACCTAGCATCTGGGAAGTAGAAGAAAGATAATGAGTTCCAATTCAGCCTAGGTAATATAACAGTGTTATAGGGGTCTGCTTGTTCATTTCCCTGCCTCCCAGACTCCAGAAATAATCACACAGTAACTATATTATTTGCAATACTGCTTGGCCAATAGCTTAAGCATATTTCTAGCTAACTCTTACATCTTAATTTAACCTATTTCCATTATTTTATAATTCACCATGAGGCTCATGGCAGCTTGTGTCTCCTTTGGTGGCTACATGGCTTCTCTCTGACCCTGCCTTCTTTCTCCCAACATTCAGTTTAGTTTTCCCTGCCTAGTTCTTTTCTGCTAAGCTATTGACCGAAAGCAGCTTTTTTATTCATTTACCAATAAAATCAACACATAGACAGAACGACTTTCCACACCATAACAAAATGCTGGTGGTGGGGAAGAGGTAAAGGAAATGTTAAACTGAGAATTTCAGGTGAAATGCCACGTGCTTTCAGTCAGTGTTGCTACATCAATTGCTATTGTTTCTGCACGCCCTGCATGTTAGAGCTGAGCTGTGCTGTTTGGCGGTATTCAGGGTGCTTCTTACCAGGAGTGATCATCTTACTGTGGAACTGACTTGTCTGTGTCTCTGTGTTGTTATTCTAGAATGCTTCCAGGACCACTCATGATGTACCAGTTTCAAAGAAGTTTCATCAAAGCGGCAAGTAAGCATTTTTTTTGGTTGAAGTTTCAAGGAGAAAAAGAATAGATTTTTCTATTTCAAGGAACATTCAGAATCCCAAAATAAATACTGTCTAGCCTGCCACATTCTATATGCAAAATGTCTGCATACAAACTTATGAAATTCCATATCAAAAAAAAATGAAATGGAGTCATGACTGCTAGGGGCTTCACTTAGTCTTTGACTTCCCAGTGGAAGAAGAAAACTTTAGAGGCATATTTCTTGTCTTGGAGGGAGAGCGGAGAGAGAAAAGCAATTTTGCCTTTCTAGTTTTGATTATTGGAGTTGTAACTTCTTGGGATTTTCTTCCATCCTTAAAGTAACATTCTGCAGAATGAACCAGACATTGCACATTTCCTAAGTTGAGCTTTAGAAATACTTCCCTGAGTATGACACCATTTATGTAACGTCACAGTCCTTTTTCCACCATGTCTTCCATTTACAGTCTGATCATTCTTTGACTCTTATCATTTGAGGCCCTTAGTTCATATTACTGGTATTAAAATACATAGGGATTAGGGTGAAGCTACCCTAAGTATACTGGAATCTGTCTATGTGGGGCAGTTAGATTCTCTAACAGATTTAAACCTGGCAGGACTGATCTTGGTATTACGATGCCCATAGCTTGTACCTCTCCCTGGTTCCTTTTAGCCTTTAGGGTTTGTTTACCCTGGTAACACTACTGGCCTACTTTTGTAAGTACGTAATGTTCTGATAGCCTTATATACTTGAGCTTGTACCAAGGAGGGGAAAGGCATGGGTGAAGATGGTGTTTATGTGAATTCTTCCTCAGGAGAGATTCCAACCCCATAGCAGCCATTCTCTAATTAAACCTCACATCAGTTCTATAAATAGGTATGATGAGTATTAGCAATCTACTTCCCGGAGAAACGAAGCCACTTCCCCAAGTTTAATCTAAAGGTGTCAGGCTGTTATAGGTTATGGAATGACAGACAGATCTAAATATTTTATCTGTCACTGCTTTCTTTCCACTAGGCTGGTGTGTGGCACATAACTTAAGCACAGGGGTGGTTTCTTTGATGCATCTGGATGCGTTATTTTGAAATTTGAGACCTTTGTAATGTTCACATAAGATCTGTTTACCACTTCACAAGTGCGTAACGTTCCTTCTTTCCTTGAAATGAAGTTGGCCCTCTAGGGAGCCAGCTGCTCCCGTGTTTGTTTCCTCCCTGGGTATGCAGTTGACCAGCTCCATTTCATCACAGTCAGTGTTTGGATGAACTCTGATACAGAAAGCACATCGATAGGCCTGTCCGAGGAAGCCATGCTGGTCCTGGGCATGCACACAAGGCAGACTTGCAAATCCTCGAGCACATCTTCCCTGTGTTAGGGCTGAGGCTTTAGTTTCCCTTGGTCTTGTCTTGCCACTCAACTGTGACTCCCATAAAACATTACCCCCTTACTTCCCTCCCAGAGCTGGAAAACCAAGAGACCCGAGTCTCTGAGATCCACAGCCTCGTTCACCGGCTCCCAGAGAAGAACCGGCAGATGCTGCAGCTGCTCATGAAGCACCTGGCAAAGTAGGTTCCTCTCCTTGCTCCCTCCCCACCCCGGAGAGTGAGGTCGTTCATAGTGAGGTCATTCACAGTGACATCATTGTTGCTCTCCCTCCTGCTGTTTCATCAGGTAGGCTGGAGGCTCAGGAAAGAAACATGTCCTGTGGTAACTGCAGAGAACACAGTTAGCGCCAGGTGGCCTTTGCCACGGAGCCTTTAGAGGGCCGCAGTGTAGGTCACGAGAGGTTGCAGGGGGATTTTGCTCTTGTGGTGATTAAGGGCGGTCTAGAGTATATCAACTATTATGTCGGGTCCCCATGGCGTTTGGGGCTCTAGATGTTCTTTTGATGACTGAAGAAGAGCATGTTGTGTGGTTATAGAATCTGGGTTTGAAGCAGGTAGTGGTGGTGATGGGTGAATGCGTAGTGTTTGCTTAACCCATGAAACCGCAAACTCACTGAACTGATGTGTTTCAAATCTGCCCTGTAGTGTTTTGCTCATGCCTTTAAACATGTCCTTCAGCTAAGCTGATACTCATCTGTAGGAGACTGTTAGGGTTAGTTTTCATATACCTGTCAAGCACTTGATGTTACCTTTCGTGGTAACATCAGATGCGCTGAGATGGATTTGCTGCTCGTTCCGTACACCCCACAGTCAGGCATTTGCTACCTGGAAAGCTGGTTTCTATCCTTACAAACAGAGCTTTGCATCCCTCAGGCAGACACTGAGATGGGAGGCTGCGGGTGGGCACTGAGCTGAGTATATAAAGGGTGCTTGTGAGTGGGTGACGGCCCCTGCATCTTCAGGCGACTGTGTGGCCGGCTGGGAGCAGCTGGAAGAGAGAAGGGTTGGAAACTAGCCAAAAGCAGTGCGATTTGAATGAGCTTAATTAGGTCAAGAGTTAATGGTGACCCATCAGAACCCATACTGAAGTTTTTTCCGATTGTAATTTGCCCCGAGGATTGTTAAGGCTATTTAAAGAAGGAAACAGTTCAAATAATAAAACATCCTCTTTCCAACTTAAGATGTCTACCACTAGATAGAAAATACAAGTGCTAGTGGTCTTGACTTCTTGCCTTTTAATCAATTTATAGCGAAGTTTTTGTTGTATGTTTATTTTCTGAGGTTGTTTATTCCATTGCATGTCTGGAGCCTTTTGTGTTATTTGATGACAGTTTGCCGTTTCTTTGTTCATTTAAGCACCAAGTCGTCTACCAATCACAAGCCCCTGTTCCTTACTGTGGGTTATTGCTGCAGAGGTCAGACAGACTCCAGCTCTCAGCTGTGCTCTGTGCCCTTGGTCCACAGAGCTTCAGTGTTAAGTGTTCCTGAGAGAGATAAGTGGAGGAGCCTTGCTCAGGAGTTTCTTTGGTGTTAAGGAGTTCTCAGATACTACCTGAACAGTGCTCTGGCTCACACTGCTCTCCTTACGTTAGAGCCCAGCTGTGAGGGGAACTGAGCTCGGGGCATGAGCTTTGTTTAATTCCAGTGTTCTCAGGCTCAGACTTAGCCTAGGACTGGCCACAACTATTGTTCCTGGCCACTTGCTTAATGGTCAGCTTCCTTCCTAAGTTTTGGTTTCAGGGCTGACTGCTAAAAAAGCCAGCGTTTTCTTCTCTTACGTACTGTTTGCCTGGGTAGCTCAGCCTCTGACTGCAAGTTAGACATTATGTATTGTGAGTTTTTTGTTTGTTTTATATTTTATAAAGTTTTGTATTTCTATAAAATTTGTATAAGTTATAGATTAAATCTCAAGAAAAATAGCATTTGGGGGGGCTAGGGTGAGGCTTAGAAGGAAAAGATAAAACCCTTGACCTCTAAAGCAATATTATTACTAAGATGTATCCAAGTCGCAGAAAAGTTGGGTTTGTTCCAGATCTCAGAGGGAACATCAAAATTACAGGCAACCGAGTGCATGTTTGTGTTGATCCATCTTAAATCTACGATGGTAATTAGATGTTTTCTATTTGTGTCTTGGGATCTAGTATGCAGTCTGGAGTCACTTGCCTGCAAGTGTGGCTGGAACCACCCAGAGTGCTTATTCACACTGGCATCGCTGGGCCATACTGTGCCTCTGCTGGCAGCTGCTGCATTTCTGGGTTGCTTCCCAGAGTTAATGCACACATAGACCTTTGAGAGCCACGGACCTGCAGGAGGGGCCATGTATAAATTTGTTGTTGTTGTTGATGTTGTTTTGTTTTGTTTGTTTGTTTTTTGCTTTTTTTTCAAGACAGGGTTTCTTTGTGTTGCTTTGGAGCCTGTCCTGGAACTCACTTTGTAGACCAAGTTGGCCTCGAACTCACAGAGATCTGCCTGCCTCTGCCTCCTGAGTGCTGGGATTAAAGGTGTGCATCATCACTGCCCAGCTGTATATAAACATTTTTGAGGAGAGGGAGATAGTATTAAAGAGGAATGGGAGTTGGAAATGTGAAGCTTATTAAAGATGGAGGAAGTAAATTAACACATCCAAACGACATTATTGTCATTATTAAATTGGTCTTTTAAAAATCTTGTTTTGATTTCTCCAGATTTTGCGTTAAATTGAGCTCTAAGCACATGAATTTGCTTTAAAGTAAAACACAATGCATTTTTATTCTGAATAAGTTCAATCCCAGTTAGCTTTGGATCTCTGCAGTTCTGCCTCTTTAAGCCTCAGTTTTCTGGTGTGTGTGTGTATTTTTGTGGCTTCACCAGGTAGGCATAGGGGTGGGGGTAGGGGTGGCTCCTAACAGAAACAAGAAAGAAAACTCCTGGTTTTATAATTGTGGAATAAAAGCGCAATGGATGAGTACTAAGGGCCGGCTTCATGGTTGTTTCCTGATGTTTAAACATTCTGTGACTCCAAGTGTGTTGCACGCCCCACACGTATCATCCACAGTGGCTCATCCTTAACTTTATTACAGTGTCTGTGCTGTAATAAAGGAGGATTTCAAAGCACTCTCTATACATCAAGGGTCACTATTAAAAATAACCTTTCACAGCTGGTTTCCCTCAAAACACTAAGAAGTGAATCTTACTCTCTTTTCTTGATGCAGTTACCCCCGTGTTGCTAGGCACACAAAGACAGAACCTCATCTTGCTTCTCACAGGTGGTGCTGTATTGCTTAGGGTGCCTTGGGCTTCAATAAAGAGAAAACCTAATTCAGAATGGCTCAGCAAGGAACCTGTTATGTCATCACAAAACGGTCAATCCTGAGAGCTGGTTAATTTGTGACTTCTGAAGGACACTGGTTATTTCCTGCTCAGCCAGCCTCCTCTCAGGGTCATAAAAGATGTTACATTATGTCCCTGCGCATCAGCCCTTGTCAGAAATGGAAGAAACCTTGTCTCTTCTTGAGCCTCTTCAGGAGTCATGTTGATGCTTCCCAAGATGTTCTCTAGGACTTACCGTCACAGGTTTGGGGTTTTTTTATGTTGGTACAAAGTAATTATGAGCAAGGAAAAGGGGATCGTCATGATTAGGTTATCGCAGAGAATTTCCTGAGCTGCTGTGGGAGGCGCAGACTCTAGAATGAAAGCAGAGCTCGCAGGTAGCTTGGAGCCTCCCGTAAGCTGTGTGTAGTGTCGGTTCCAAGTAGCCTCAGCAGAGCATCATTCAGCAGACGTTAAGTTTGCTAGTGATAGCTCAGTGCTGTGCTGACTCAGCCAGGGCATATGGGACCAAATGGCCAGTTTTCTACAGTTTGGGCTCGTATATACCAAATTATGAGATTTGGGGGTGAAGAAGTAATAAAGAAGGCAGAATTGATTCTGTGCTCATGCCCTCCCATTCTTGGTCATTTTCATCACTCCATTTGATGTGTATTTTCATCATCTGCATGTTGTGACTTTAAAAAGGGTAACAGTGTAACAGTTACGGGGATGGTGAGAGAATAATGGGGGGATGTTTGGCTTAGAAATAAGAAGGACTTCCTCTTTGACAGAAGTTTTAAGGATCTGGTGGCTTATATTTTTTTTCTCAATCCTATGACTGAAGCCTAAGTACGTTCAAGAAGTACTTTTTTAAGATGAAAATATTGGTATTTCTTTTAGGACCTAGAAACTGGGTTGAGTTCATGCAGACATGCTCGTGGTTACAAGACAAGGTAGGCCTTGGCTCCCGGAAGAGTAGGACCTAATGGTTAAATACCATCCCGTGGTATTTAAGGGATCAGAAAAGAAGGAGGTGGGCACTAATTAACGATGCTGGCACATATTGCACACATTACTCTGCTTTCTCCACCCCAAGCTTAAAGATAAAATTCAAAATGAAGTTTTAATTAAAAGCATGAGAAATGGTAGTACTCTTTTTTTTTTTGCCACAAATCAAATAGCAATGAGAATTTGTAATCACAGTCACTGCAGTTAATGTCTCTGATACACTCACTGTCTGAGATGGATGCTCCTATGACATCTCAGGCTGCTGTCCCATCAGCCATGTATTCATCTCCCAAACCTGTGTTCTTTCTAGTAGTCATCAGACTCCTAACTGCTACCAGCATGGAACTGTGTAGCTGCTCAGCCACTAGTGGTTGTGGCTTGATTTCCCATGGAGCTGTATCGTGACTGCTGGTCCCTTGTTGTCCTCACACTTGTCGGCCTCCACTCCCAGGCCTGGCAAGATTTGACTGAACCACTCTCTATTTCTTGAATCCATGTACTTCTTTCTATTTCTAGCACTAACTTCCCAAGCTGTCAGTCTTTCCCGGGCTGCTAGTAAAGCCTTCTCCCTGGTTGCAATGGCTGAGTCCTTTCCAGTCCAGACTGTAGGCCTTGCAGGTAGAGAACTTGGAACACATATGCTTTAATTTTCTCTGTTTTAAAAAACAAAAGCAAAAATAATAAAAACTTTAGAAGCAGTGGGCAGTGGTGGTGCACACCTTTAGTCCCAGCACTTGGGAGGCAGAGACAGGTGGGTCTCTGTGAGTTAGAGACCAGCCTGGTCTACAGAGTTAGTTCCGGGACAACCAGGTCTGTTACACAGAGAAACCCAGTCTCAAAAAACAAACAAACAAACAAACAAAACAAACCCAAAACTTCATAAGCAGTTCTACCATTGCCTTGATGATGAAACCCTCCACAGTCTTCAGCCCCTCTGGACTCTGCAGCTCTGTCTCTTATAATCGCCCTGTGTCTCCATTATGGAATGCATTGTCAGCAGAGGGATACTGATGGAGCTGAAACTTGTCTAGTCTCATGGTCATTTCTCAGACATATTTCCTGGTCCATCTTTTCCCTTTTTCAGTCATTTCCTTCTCTCTGGAGTGGCTTCTCCATAGCCTCTATCTGCCTAAACTCCCTCCTTCTAGCTTCAGCACAGATCACATGCTTCAGCCTACAGGATTCCTTCCTGCTTCAAGCACCGCTCACTTTCCTAAGCTCTCGTTATCTTCTCTCCCTTCTTATGCATACTGCTTTCTGCCCATGGCACAGTCTGCTGAATGTTTCTCTTATTTCTGTTAGATCAGAGGCTTCCCAGAGGTGGGCAGTTTGTCTCCCTTGCCATTCTTTCTTACCTAGAGGTTGCAAACCGGTCTCTGGCTAGAGCAACCCACATGTGTTCTGTCTGGTGATACATTGCTGGTTTAAAAATCTAAACAGGTTTCAGACACTTTTATAGGAGGTAATTTTACTAGAAAAGTCCAATGTCTGTGTTAGCAGTTGGCTAGAGCCGAGAAGAAGCCACACTGTCTGCCAGAGTGTGCCTCTCCAGTTTTCTATAGCCCCCCCAGAGCCCCATTGTTTTTTGTGCCTGGTCCAATTCTTATGCCTCCTCCCTGCCTGATCAGTGGTGCACACATTTGGGTTTAGTACCTATATACTAATCTCCAAAGATAGAATTTGGTGACCAGGGAAGCAAACAAGCAGAAGTGGGCTAGGAGAATTGTTGACCTGACTGCCTCCTACTTTTTTTCCTCATGAATGACCAGCTATTTATGATAGGTTGGAGGCCTCTGCAAGAACCAGGAGATACTGCTTCTATGGTGTCCATGCTCATAAGGCAGGGAGAAGTTCTGCTCAGTTTGTTTGTCTTAAGACTAATGATTCTCAAAAGACCCTCTCCAGGACTTTTCGGCAGAGGCTAAGGAAACCCCATCTGAAGGGACACAGCAGAGAGGACAGCCACCTATTTTAAAGCAAACAGACAGCTTAACAGTTTAAACTAGGGAAATGCAGAAGTAATCAGAGAGCAACCCTAATTTAACCCATTGTCAAATACTTCCAGCTTAAGAATTTTGTGGCCTGTGACCTTCGGGGTTAGGTAAAAGAAAGATACACGTTAAATCTATTTTTTTTGTTTTAATAGGAAAAATCAAAAATCTTTCCATATTCACCTTTCTCATCCCATGGAGCACCAATCCCCCAAGGGGGAATGCTGGGCTTGAAGCTACTGATTCTCTGCAGTCTGTGCTCTGATGATTTGGGCCTTTTGTTGGTTTTTCGTTGTTCCACTCCCATTTGGATTTTTTAGTGACTTTTCTGTTTTATAATTTATCCTTCTGAACTCAAAGTGTCAGTCTTGACCTTGCCTCTCACACTTTAGAAAGGGGCCCTCTCTTTTTCTCGTTAGCTTCTGCCACTGTTTTCTGTAGGTGGTGTTGTAAAAACAAGAGTAGCAACAGTCTGCTGTTTTAGTTCCTTCTTTGCCAGGTCTAGCAAAGCCCGGAGATCTGCATTGACTCTGGCAACTGGTGATTAAAAGTCTTTTGGGAAACTGAAGGCCTTTCTGACTTAGCACCACATACTCTTTGTGCTGTAGGAGGTCCTTCTTTCTATGCGTTGCTTGTATTGGTTAATAAAGAAATGCCTTGGCCTGATAGGGCAGAACTTACGTAGGTGGGGAAGATGGAACTGAATTCTGGGAGGAAGAAAGCAGAGTCAGGGAGAGGCCATAGATCTGCTGCCAGAGTAAGACATGTTATTGAAACCTAGCCGGTAAGCCACTTCCATGCAGCAATAAACAGATTAATAGAAATGTGTTAAATTAAGATGTAAGAGTTAGCCAATAAGAAGTTAGAGCTAATGGGCCAAGCAGTTTTTTAATTAATACAATTTCTGTGTGGTTATTTCGGGACTAAGCTAGATGGGCGGCCAGGACGAACAAAGCGGCCTGGCTCTCCTTACGACATTTTTGCATTGCATGCTAAGTATTTTCTGAGTCTGGTTTGCTGTTTGTTTAGCTAAGTTCTCTTACCTAGGCTGGTCTCAAGTTCCCTAAGTACCTAGGAGTACCTAGGAATGACCCTGAACTCTTTTGGCTGGAATGGTCAGTGCAAGTTGAGCCAGTGTCTAGGCTGACCTCAAGCTTTCTATGTGGCCAAGGATACCCTTGAACTCTAGGTCCTACTTTTTCTACCTTTTGAGTGCTGAGATTATTGGTGTGTGTTACTACACTGGGTTACTGACTGAGCTACTTCCCGCCACAGAAGATACTCTTTTTACAGTGACTGGTTTTTCACCAATTCTTCAAGTAGTTGTGATTCATACATGATAAAGAAGACAGACGTGTAGGAATTTGCAGTTTATATGTAGGCACTTGAGAGCACAGTGATTAAGGGAGAACTTACAGGAGCCAGACTGCCTGATTTGGATCTAGTCTCTCCTATAGCCTTGCAGGAATCAGTTGCTCCCTACAACCTTTCTCTGTGTATGAATGAACACGTGATGGTGTTAAGGATGGAAGCTAGGGCTTCATACATGCTAGGCAAGTAGTTTACCACTAAGATATATCCCCAGGTCCACATGTCATCTCATTGCTTCATAAGCATTTAAATTAGTAATCAACTTCTCTTGCTTCTCTGGCACATATTGCAGCCAGCCAACAATGCATTGATGAATTCCGTATAGCCTCCAAATAATGTTGTGTAACTGAAGCCTGTTAGCTTATAACTTCCTGATAATAGTCCCAGACCTTTATACCCTCTAACAACCAGCACAGAGAAGCACAAGCTAAGATGATGTCGGCATACACATAGCACTGGAACCAGGTTCATGCATTTCAGTGGGGAAGCCTGGTGCCAATGGGAGGTGGTACATGGTGTGTGTGTGTGGGGGGGGATGAGTTCCAAGATGCAGTTACTGTATAAACTCATTTAAAATAGGTTCAAGAACTTGGACAGATGTTGGTAGAACCTGTGTGGTAACAGTACTGTCTCTGCTTCATTCTGTATAAGAACTGCAATGGTAAAAATAAAATGGCACTGTTCCCTGAGGGGCACAGTGGCAGAAATGCTGCAGGTCCCTGAGTGGCGGCAATGGGCAGTGGGTCCTGAGACCACGGCCAGCCACGAAGGCAGCTGGTCCCAGTCAGGAAGCCACATGGTGGGTGAGAGACTGAGAGGGATAGGCACATGATGCAGAGTGAGGTTGGATATTTATTTAGTGGGCTATGGAAGGGAAGGGGAGAGAGAGGGAGAAGGGGGATGAGGAATGAAACAGAGTAGGGGAAAGGGAGGGAGAGGAAGGGGGAGGAGAGGAGAGGAGAGGAGAGGAGCCACGGCAGCAACCACCTCTTTGGGAGAGAGATGGAAAGGGAAGGGGCTCAGACTAGAAGCAGAAGATCAGCTGCCTCAGTACACAGGGAAGGGAGTAGGTGGGGCTTGTCTCTTAAAGGGACAGGGCAGACCATTACATTGCCATCTCTTTTTTATGATAAAAAGGCGGGAGGTTAGGCACAACAGGTTAAAGGAATTGGGGTGGCGGATTCTCAAGACTGCTTTCTGCTTATTTGTGGGTGTCGTCTTTGGGGAGGGAACTTGAGAAAGCTGGGTGCTGGTTACATTCTGGTGTAGCTGGTCTCTTTGCTCCTGTCTGGTGTTTGTGGTATAGAACTGTCTGGTGTCTCTTAGACCTGTTTAGGGCACTGGCAGAACAGAGGACAAAGAGAGTTTCTTAATGGGAAAACCAAGGCGAGGTGAAAATAGTGTCTGCTGTCTTAGAGTTGTTAGAATTACATTAAATGCACATACAGCTCTGAGAAGTATGTAGAGCTTGTGGAATGTGTTCTACAGATGCCAGCTCCTGCAGTCTGAGAAGTGAGGAGATGAAGGGACAGTTACTGGATCAGCTAAACCCAAACCAGTTACTGTTGTTGAGTGGATGGAGCTTTCTTCATGATTGTGTGGTTGGTAAGCAAAGCATTTGGGGCTAGATGCTGACTACAAGATTCCTCCTGCCGGAGAGATTTCTGTATGCCTCTGTACATTTTGCTTTCCTTTTCTTTTTTCTCTTGATTCTTTGTGTGCCCAGAGGGCTGAGCATCTCACCCTCCCTAAGCAAAGATGAGCTAGCCCAGGGCCAGCTGGGAGAAAGAGCTGTTATATCTGGTTTCAGGTCTCACCCTACAGCAAACCTCACACTTCTCTGTGAAGACTCAGGACCTCCATGATTCATTGCAGGGAGCCAAGCACCTGCTCATTGGAGCAAGCCTAGCAGAACTGATTTCCGTGGAAGGATAGCTCTTGCTCCCCCTTCCCCTCCCTACTCTCCTGCTTCTTGGTGTCACAAGGCTGATTTCATCTCAGAAGCAGCTGTGTTTACTTCAGATTAATAATTCTTAATTTCCTGAAGGGGGACACATTATATCACGACATCTCATCTTCGTCCGCATGATCTGGAAACTTCCACCCATCTCTGTGATATTTGAAATGGTGCTGTTTGTGGGAGACTGACTTTCCTTCTGGGCTCTCAGATACATTCCTGTATTAAACAGGGCAGGGACAGTCTGCTGTGAAGTGCATGCTCCTTGCTGCTCAGATTATCACCTAGTATGGTCTTACATATGCATCTTCTTAAGTCACTGAAATTTGCATGTCCACACAAGAAAGACTGCATCCACATAGTTTCATTCTCCCGTAGGAGACAGTCTGTCCTTTTCATGGTTTAACTCACATAAGGTTGGAAGAAAGGGTAAGATATTGTGATTCACCCTGCCAGTCCTCTGCTTTGTACAGGGACATTTTTCTTTGAGCAGCTCAGCATCCTGATCTTATTTCCCATTCTGTAATATAAATATAATTCTGTTTTTTTTTTTTTTTTACTTCATCCTATTCAGTGGCCAGGAAAGTAACCCAGAATGTTTGTTCTTGCTGGTGTACTGCAAGGTCTTCCTGTACACTTGAAGGCGAACATGACTAGGTTCAACTTTGTTAAAATCAGGCCTTCAGTGAGAAAATAGAACATCCTAGGCTTCAAAGTAGGGATGGCATGTTGATTTGTTTAGTTGTAAGCAACAAAAGCTAGCTTTGAGTAATTTAAACTATGTGTAAAAAAGGAAGTTTTCGGGAGGTTTCTGGGGTAGTAACATACTTGAAAGCAGAGTTGAATCAGGTATTGCAAAGCTGACTTGAGGCTCATCTTGCATCCCTCTCTGCATTTTCCTCATCTACTGTCTCTTCTCTTCTAGACGATTAGCCCAGATTTTACTTCTTTGACAGAAATGTAGATTCACTCAGAACTTCCTCAGGCTTCTGCCACCAGATCAACACCTATGCGTGTGTTTGTGCCAGCCATCCTGTGTTCCCACCTAAAGGCAGTCTGTCACGCTCATCCTGTGGCTGTAGAGCCCATCACTTGGGACCTCATTCATTCATTCAGCCCTTACATTTCCTCCTCCTACCCTCTAGTCTTTCACATTAGAACATACGCATGTAATTTCCTCAGCTCCTTAAAAGCTAAGCAAACGACTGAAAAGAACCCTCCCCAACCCATTCCCTCTTAGAGAGCATCCCATTTCTCTACTTTCTTAGAGCTTCTTGAATAGTCATCTGTGCTCACTATTCACAAGTACTGTTTTCCTGTTTGTTCTTCTTGAACCCATTTTGTAATAGGCTTTCTACCTTGTACTGCAGGGAAGTGCCTCCTTGTAAAGTGTTGCCTGTGACTTCATGTTGCTGAGTCATCTTCAGTCTTCCTTTTTTTCTTACTCTTCCTGCCTTGAAAGAATTTTTTTCCAGAAGCTTCTAGGACACTACACTCTCCTACTCCCCCCAACTTCTGTTTCTCCATCTTGCTTGCTGTGTCCAGGATGTAGCCCTTCAGTCCTTAGGGATGTCTCCCCGTATTTGTGCCTTCCTCAGTTAGTCAGAGAATTGCATCCTTCTGTCCCAGCATTCCCGACCCACTTGCATTTCTTAACCCCCCACCCCAGCATGTGTTACCATCAAATAAACTTTATATGTCACTTACTTGGTTGTTTGCTGTTGTCATCTTCTCCTGAATGGTGAGCTCTCTGAGTTGACACTGCTCTATCCCTGGCATCTTGACAATGCTTTGTCTGTAAAAGTAGGCGCTTGGTGATCATTTGTTGAATGAATAAATGCTAGAAAGACTAAATGTGTATTCAGGGAAAGTATCAGACGTCACCTGTTGGAGAACTGACTTTGCAAAGTCTCAGCTCCAACCACTTTTGCTCTCTTGTGGTTCTACCAGAAGTCAGCATTTCTAACACAGAGTTTCCCTAGATGTTCTCAGGTAATACCACAGTAGGGTATTCAGCTGGCATATGTGATGAGCAAAGTCACCCAACTGGAAATCAACCCTATACACAAAATGATACTGTACTTACCCTCCTCAAAGGATGCTTGTTAGGTGAAAAGTGTTGGTTAGTCAGGAGCTCAGTGTTGACCGAAATTCCATTCTTTGCCATAAAGAATGTCTACTTTACATTAGAAACTTAAGGGCCTGGCACAAATGCTACCTGTTTGGAGCATCTGAGCAACTGGAGCATGCATCATCATGCGAAGATAAAACCATCATAATAAAAAATACAACACAACATTTTCTTATTCTAATACCTTGGCATATGTCCTAGTTCTCCAGAACAATTTATTCTTATTTGACATTAGCTGGCACTTCACAAGGGTCAAGCCTCCCTTCTCTCCTTATCTCTGGGCACTCCCTGGACCGAGAGCATTTGATATTTGAGAAAATGAAAATTCTGGCTTGATTTACCAGTCCCTCAGAACTGGACACACTTAATTGTCACTAGGAAGATTGGGGCCTTCTGTGTCTTCCCATTTAGCTGCCTGGTCAGGTTCTCTCATCCTCTGAATTTCCATTTTACTACTTTAAGAAGTACATTTTCTTACTAAAGAGAGCTGTCATACAAACGACTTTGCATACCTCGCATTTACAAGCTTCTTTCCCCAAATTATTGCTGATTTGCAATGTCATTCTCTCTAGTCCTTGCCACAGAACAGCGGCAAAAACAGTTTGTTGGGTTTCTCGACATGAACGGTACATCAGAAATGTTTTTTTCTCGTGATTAAGTCTGATCTGATTGGACAGAAATAGAAGGTAAGTCTTATGTAGATGTGTGATGCCATCTTGCCCTGCAGGTACTCCTTTGAGGTGGCAATGCAATACAAAGCTAAATTCCTAAATTGACGATAAAGCTGCTTTTTAAAAAGAAAGCTAAAATTTCCAAGTAGATTCTGCTTTTAATAAGTGTGGTTTCTGTTACATACTCTGTGTTGTTAGATGGCTGCCTCCTGTTTGTGTATTCTCTGGGACTTGCCAGCCCATTGACCGCCATGTTCTTCAGTGTTACCGATGCCTAAGATAATCTCTGATGAAGGAGACATGGCTGGGGTACCCTGAGAGGAACACTTGGCCTTCTGGTTCACTTCTGTGTGTACTAGTCTATTGTAGCATTTTCTGAGGACAAGGCAAGTTGCTAAGTGTTTATTTCTACTAGGTGATAATAGGGAATAATTTGGCCTGACTGAGAATCTCTTCCTTTTCTTTGTGAACTTGCTTAATGCCCAGTTTTGAGCTAGTTTACCAACCTTTTAAGTTTCTGCAGCAATAGATTTAGAAGGATTCTTTTTTAATAACTTAAAAATGTTACATATAGCGCGCGCGCGCGCACACACACACACACACACACACACACACACACACACACACACACTGCACTCAAAGAAAATAGTGTGCAAAGTAGCCATGGCATTCTAACTTGGACTTTCTACTCTTGGCTTCTTTATTTCGGAATTTTTATATAATAACCATGTGTGCCATTTAAACAGTTATAATTATTTTAATGAGAGGAACAGGCTCTGACTCTGGGCCCCTTTTAACTTAAGAGGCATCTATAACTTATGTAGTGGGACTGGATGGAACAGAAACAGGACAGTCAATCTCTGGTTATTCTCAGACAGAATCCCTTTTGTCTACCTTGTCCTTTGTCTGCACTTCTGCTCGCTGGCACCTCTGCCAGCGAGAGGGCCAAGGTTAGAAGCCCTAGAAATGGCAAAACCTTGTCATTTAGGAAGGTTTGCATTCTGTTGCCTGCTTGATTTATCTAAATTAAAATTTTCATGGCTGTTAACAATGGCAGTTTATTTTTCTGACATCTTTAGACATCAATTAAATAAGAGCTTTGTATAATTAGTTTTAAATTAGAGTAAAATAACAATGAAACCACACTCCTATGAGGCCAACTTACTTTTCATCTATCCTAGGCTCCTCTTTCTTCTCAATCTGTCCTGATTTATTAGCCCTGTGCTTCCCCCCATCTACTTCTGTCAGATCTGCTAGGGTAGAATTAGAACCCCCTGCTGCTTGCGTTGGTATGATCCATAAGCTAAGAATAGTTTTCTTCATTTTACAATAATTTAAAAAAACTAAAGGAGAACAATGTTTTATGACACATGGGAATTTACTGGAATTCAAATTTTAATGTTTATAAAGTTTTACCAGATCACAGCCTCACTCATTCACTTCCATATTGTCAATAAATTCATTAGGCTACAGTGATAGGTTAGAATGTTGCAATAGAAGGCATAACATCCCGCAAAGACAAAACTATTTCCCAGCCAACCTGTAGAAGAAAACCTGTGCTCTATGTTCTTATTTCATTAGATGCCTTATTTCTAGGACCTATTCAGAAGGGCTGATGTCTTTATCAGGTCTTTGATTGACTGGTTGGCTAACTTCTGCCAGGTAAGCTATGCTACACAGGTCCTCAAAGATTAGCATGGTACTCTCTACTAGAGAACAAGAACTCAGCTCAGAGAGGAACCAGGGTTTGTTCAAAGATAAACTGTACTACAGCGCTGGATGCCAGGGCCTATGTGTAATGTACATGGTGTAAGAGCTTATGTAGGGAGCCCAACTCTACTTGAGAAGGCAAGGAACAAAGACCACACAGTGGAGAAGGAGGAGTGGGGGCTAAAGCTGTGTCTTTCCTGATGGTTATTTTTAATTGTAGCATTGGAATTGTTCTAATTATTACCTAGAATAAGGATTGTCATTATTTTAGTCAGCATTCCTTTAACATTTCAAATGTGCATATGTGCATAACAACTGTTGTTCTGTTAGAGGGTCAGCATTTTACAAAGCTATGTAAATAAGCATATTATCTACTGATTAGAATTCATGATCATCAACATATGAAGCTTTTTTTTTTGAAGAATCCTTATTGGTAATCTACTTATGAGAAAGGGACAGTAGGCTTTTAGGTTATTAATAACTCGAATTTATTTTGAGGACTATAAAATTATATCTTGGTTTATTTAACATTGGCTATACTACTAGAGGGGTGTGTGTGTGTGTGTGTGTGTGTGTGTGTGTGTATGTGTGTGTGTGTGTGTGTGTGTGTGTGTATGTAGAAAGTAGATCTCTAGGCCCATAAGCAGTCTCTTCAGTCACAGTGTGATTAGGAGGGCCAGAAGGATTTTTATTTTTAAAGAGCTCCCAGTCATTTGTATTTTCACTGAGGTCTGAATGTTGCTAATAAGGATCACAGTGACCAAAGATGCACTTTGAATCTTGATATTGCCTTTACCTTTTAACTGGTTTCTCTTCTTATAACCGCCTGTCTGCCCATGAAATACTCAGAGGTTTTTAAGGTTTCTCAACACAATGCAAAGGAATTCTTCGTGTTTCTCAACTTGTCCCACCCCAAATCATTAACTGATCCATTGTGAGGAATAAATTGGCAGTATTAAGAAATGCATAATCTCTGCAAACCCTTGCAATTCTGTTGTTAGGCATCTCACCAAATTGTACATGTGCGAGAGGGTGTGTATAGTGTTGTTCACTGCAATGTTGCTCAGAGCATTCACGAAGGAAACAGCGCCAAGTGCCTGTTAATGTGGAAAGGGATAAATAATGCTGGCCTACTTACAAGGCACTTGAAAGAATGAAAAGCATTTATCCTAAAAAGATAAAATTTGGTGAAAAACACAAACTAAAAGGTCAGAACACTCTGATACCATTTTTTGGAAATTACCATGCACACACATGCACTTATAATCATACCAGACATCTCTAATCAGACACACACAAATCAGTTTTAAAATATCAAAATATAATTCAAAAAGATACACACTGATTATATTAATTATTTTTCTATCGCTGTGATAAAATACATAGTCAAGGCAACTTATAGAAGAAAGAGTTTATTTGGTCTTACTTTCCCAAGGGAGTGGGATAAGAGTTCATTATGGCAATAGATGGCAAGGATAGCGGTAGGAACAACCAAGAGCTCACATCTTGATCCACAAGCAGGAAGGAGAGAGAGTGGACTGGGAATGGCCAAGTCTTTGAATCCTTAAAGCCTGCCTCCAGTGACAAACTTTCTCCAATAAAACTGTACCACCTGAGGCTCCCCAAACAGCACCATCAACTTTAGACCAAGCATTTAAATGCCCAAGTCTGTGGGGGTTATCTCATTCAAACTACTACGCTGATAACCATGTTAATATTTTCCCCTGGAAGTCAGAGGAATGGAGATAGGGTGGGGACACAAGAGGATTCAGTGTTGGCACAGGGAGTTTAACAAATTTAAAGTAACTGTCATATAAATATATAATCATGTATATATAAATACATATACATGAAAATTTTGAGCAAATATGTGTTTGTGTGTGTTCCAAATTATTTTTCTGTCCATCTTTTGTGTTTTATTTTTAAAGTACATGAAGTTTAAGAATGTATAATTAACATTCAACCTATAAGATAGTTAACCAAGATATAGGGCCTGGGCTATAAGTTGGTAGAATGTATTTCACATCAATAATTGGAACAGCCTAGCTTAAAGCTTAGATTATCAATGGGAATAAAGAACCATGGAACTAAGGCATTAAAGGGGTGGATCTCTTTGTAGGATTCATAGGGCTGATGTTAAGCCATCCATCAAACAGATGACACAGAAGCACCATGGCCTCTTGCCACCTGATCTAACTAGGGCTCTGGCAGGTCCTTTTTATCCCAGAACGTCAAGTCTGGGAAGCTTTGTATTAGCTTGCCCATGTTCCAGCAACTGCAAACACAACCGTTAAAGAGCTCGTTGTCCTGAATGCACAGATCACCCTCCCTCTATGGTGCCACCATTTCTGTCCAGCATCATTGTAGAAGTCTTGTGAGAGGATAAGGCTGATCTTTCTGAGTGGTATGAGGAATTTCATAAAGTGAAATGTATAGTCAAAGAGAAATCTTATCCCAGCACCAAGGAGGCAGAAGAAGAAGGACCCTGAGTTTTAGGACAATTTGAATTACAGAACAAGACCTCCTCTGAGACAAACAATCAAGAAAACAGAATAGAGAAGTTTCTTTCTGATTCTGGCTGTGCTCAGCTGTCTCGATCACCTAGTGGAGTGGTGGGGCAGGCCTGGGTTGGAGGGAGGCTCTTGTTCTCTTGGGTAGTCTTAGCCTTGTCCCACTTGGCACTGGTTTCCAGTGAGATCTTTAAGCCTGATGGCATCTCACCTCCGTTACCGGCCCTTGAAGGCTGGTACACCTTCCCACGCTCCTGGTTTACTTTCACTGCTGTGTGCCATGAATCTGTACTTCCCAGCTTACTGGGAATGGGCAGCAAGAAGAAAACTAACAGTGTCACTAATGAAGACAGAAAGGGAAGTCTCGGCAAAAGTTATGTTTGTGTCTTACCCAGCTTATAATATTATAATAACTCAATAAAGAGGATGCATAGGCCTGGGTGTAGTTCAGTGATACAGTGTGTGCCTACCATGCTCTCAGGGGTTTGTGTTCTATCGCTGCAGTGGGAAAAGGGGTAGTTTAGCTGTAGGCGAAGTCAGTCTAGACACAAAGATGTTCCCAGAGCTGAACCTTGGGTGAAGCAAAGGATATTCTTGAGTCTAGAGTGCAAGGAGGCAGTAATCCTGGCACAAACATGAAGTAGGGGTTCCCTTGAATTCTTCACCTTGGGGCTGTTCGTGCTTCAGCCTAGCCCCTGCCCTGGTTGAGCTGAAATTCCCACACTCAGCATTTGTGTCAGTATTTGTTTCGTACCTCTTCCCAGCTGTCACCTGCGGCGACTTGTAGAATCTGGGTCATTTAGTCTCTCTTTACCTTGCCTTTTCAGTCACTGGAAAAGGGATTTCAGTTAGAGGCTTGTGGTTTTAAAACGTTCAGGAATATCTCTGTTGCTGTTTAGTGCACATAATTGAAAATTGTCCTCTCCATTAAGATCAGTAGCTCAGAGCTGACTCTGTGTAGCACTGTGGCAAAATAGGAACAGGTGGGTTCAATTTGCTTGGGAACCAAGAAAGTGTCTGTGGATACTTTCTTCCTGCTCCTCTCTGAGGTGCGTGCTTCAGTTGAATTGGCAAAGCAGGTACTTATGAAGGAGCTTCTCAATGTGCATGGTATTTTTGTCTCAAAGAATCAATATTATAGTCATGCTCATGTCCATTCTTTATAAATACAGAGCTTGAAGGTAAGTTTTAGCTGAATCAAGCCAGAATAATATTGAAAAGGATATAGGGAATATCAATTTTTATATCTATATCTATACCTATCTATATATTTATGTTTATATAGATACATGTCTATATAGAATAGATATAGATATAGCTTTCTATAGATTTAATATACATATATATGTATATTTAAAAATATAAAAAGACCATCATATAATAGGTATAAAAGAGACCTGGATCTATGTCATAGATATTTTCAAGAAAATCATGGAAGAAAACTTCTCTTATCTAAAAGAAGAAATATTTATCAAGGTGTAAGAGGCATAAATTATACCAAGAGGCATTCAAAATACCAAATAGACAGGACCAGAAAATAAACTTGTATATCATATAAGTCATAACTCTGAATGTACAGAACAAAGATGAATACTGAAGTAACAAGAAAGAAAGATCAAGTCCTACACAAAGTCAGGTCCATCAGATTTCATGAAAGAAACACTGCTGGATTTAAATTAGATGGGCATAAACATAGTGATCAGTAGATGGCTTCAGTACCCCATTCCACCAATAGACAGGTCATGTGGAAAAAAACCCACCCAACAGAAGAGACACATGATTTCCATACCAAGAAGCACCACCAATGTATGATCTAACTCCAGAGGCCTCAATCCCATTGTAAATACCCAAACATGAGTAACCAAAACAATACATTTCCACCGAAAAATCATACCCCAGAGTAATATACCTCAAGAAAAATGGCTGTGAATTTAAAATAGTAATAATAAACATTATCAAAGAACTCAGAGAGGATATGGATAAATGAGAATGAAGATATTGAAAATTCAAACAGCTGACTTAAATAATACAAACATTTCATTAAATGAAAGTAAATTTTAATAAAGAGAAAAATCTCTGAAGAAAGGCCAAAACTGAAATAAAACTTTTAAACATATTCAGAGAAAAGCATCACCGAGAGACTTGATCAAGGAGATAGAAAAAAATACCAAGTCTTGAAGATAAGGTAGAGGAATTGGATCACTGGGTCAAAGAAAACGCCAAGTCCCCAAAACACAAAACAATTAAAACAGCCCAAGAACAGAGCATGTAGGAGCTCTTGGTTGAAGCTGTTTTCTGTTAACCCAATTCGTCAGGTGCCTGACAACTGTATGGGACTTAGGGTTCAGTCTTTGGACAGTTTGGTATTGATGTTCAAATGGAGTTTCAGAAGCAGTCTTTTGTCTACTCTAGTGAAGTTTCTAAGCCCAGGATCAGACCTTCTGTAGAGCTAGAAGATGCTCACAGCTGATCTTCAGATGTCTTGGGGGAGGCACTCAGAAATTTTCCTCAAGGCAAAGGGCACTGGATGAGTTGGCGATATGAGTCTAGGATCCCTATTGAAGATGAGTGGCAGAAGGTGGTTGGGTTGGAAGGCAGGCATGTGGGGGTGGTTTCTAGTCTTGGTCTAGTGACCTTCCCTGGAGAAAGACAGTTCTTGATCACTCAGGTAGATGGTGTTGGTGATGTATGTTCTAGAGAAGGGGCAAGATAAAGACTACACAGGGGAGATGGATAGAGGTGGTAGGGTTGCTCAGATTTGGTGATAGAATAGGGGGTGGGTTAGCAGGCAAGGGCCCTCAGGGAAGTAGAAAGTTGTCAGCATAAGTTGGGCCTCTTTAGAGGGGGATGCTTAAAAGTGGTGCTGGAAGGCAGGTACAGGACAGGTATTCCTCAGTCAGAGTACAGGATGCTTTACAAGTTCTTAAGCATAAAAATGTACATGAAAAGTTACTTACCATATTTGGACATTAACAACCAAGTATTTTATCATGTTCCTTATAGAAAAGGCCTTCACTGTGGAGTGCACATTTTATTGAACATACCATTAAGATGCAGCTACTATGAATCTTAGCAGAGTAGATTCAAAAGCTGACAACAGCCTTAATGTCTTTGGGGAAGCAAAAGCTTAAAGTCTTATTTTTTTCTTTTTTCCCTTAGATGATGCATTGTTTTTTAAGTATGATTAGTTTACATTATTAGTGAGTTGAGCCATAGTCAATATTCACCTTCCTTGGGAAGGTATATTACCATTTAAAAATAGCACTAAAATCCAGGGCTTATTTCTGTCTTTGATTATTATCAGTTTTATTCTAGCCAAATTATTGCTGTCCTTTCTGACATGGTGATTTTGGATCTTGCTTCTTTGCATGTCTCCAGCAGGTACTCTGCTGGCCACATAAATAGGACATGGGAAATGCATCCTCTTACTTCTTAGTTCAAATTCAGCATAACTTTATCCTGTCTTTTATTTTGGACCTCTCTATCTCTGTGATAACAAGTTCCTAAGATACTGTTTATGCAAAGGAATAGTTTTAAGTTATTACATATAGTAAAACTAAGGCCTGGTTTTACCAAAAATAATGGTAAGGATGGAATGGGCCCTGCTAGCATTTTCCTTCCTCTTTTTCTTTCTTTCTTTTTTTTTTTTAACGGTGCTAAGTATTTCGAGTTTAATGAGAGGATACAAAATTTGGGGTCCTAAGGAATCGCAAGTAAAGAAAATCTGTGAAGGAACTTCATGCAGAGTTCAAATGGCACAACCTTGCAAGAAGGTCATTGTACCTGTCTCTTCCTATCCCCTTTCTTCCTCTTCTTTATTAAACTGTTGTCCATGCCTTATCCAGTGATGTCTCATTGGTGTTTATATTTTTCATAATATCAGGCTAGCCCACTGGGAGACAGTCAGAATATAAGGAAAACTCCCTTTGGGTGGGATTTCTACAGCTGGAGAAAGTGCTGTTAATGACCTAGCTGTGGGGGATGGGTTACTTCTCAGGGAGATTTAGGATCATACCATGACCACAATATCCTTTATCATTAAAACTTAATCCTGCTCTAAAAATTTTAAAAGGTTTTTTAATATTTCCCTTCTTAATATACCATTAAAGTAGAAGAGCAAAGAAATGAGAGGGAACTAGACTCTACTGTCTGTGCCTGGTGGTGAGCTCTGGATTCTCATCTTCCTATACTGATTGATTTGTGATGGCTCTTGGAAATGCACTTGGAATGCATGAAAAAAGGGCTTGCTCTTTTTGGAATGCATGGAGTGTTTACAGGAAATTTGGCAAGAGCAGAGGAAGGCTCATGGCATTCGTTTCCACAGATTTGGAAGGAGGCATGATTTTAGGGGAGCCTTGCCCTTTTCACTGCCTTCTTCAGAGCCAGACTCTGTTCTCTCCAGCAGAACATACAAAGACCTGTTGTGATCTGGCCACTGCCTCCTCTCCAGCCTCATTTTCTTTGTTCCACACCCTACGTGTGCAGTCCTGGGAATCAGCAGCCTTGCGCAGTGCCCCTACACGTGCCTTCCTGACTTTGCTTATGCCAGCGTCTCCCCCACACAGGCTCTGGCCCTCTGCACTGTGCATGCTGTAGTCATGGCTCTGGAGATACTGACAGATCTCTTTGGCTTCCTTCCTGTTTTTGTAAAGGCTTCTTTGTGCTGAATCAGTGTCTGTTAGATCATTTGCCCTACACTGCTCAATCAAGCTCTCTGCAGGTACTTCAAAGAAGATTCTCTTGAGCAGGGGACTCAGAAAGGACCAAGAAATTGATTGTGTTCCTGGTGGAAGAATGTTTTCCCTCCAGAGTAGCTGGAGAAAGAATTGGAAATATTGATAAAGTCATTCATGGGGCTAGAAAAATACCAGTTCTTTCTAGCTGTACTTATGTGACAAAAACCCATTGTTCATCCTTTATCCAGAATCTGGATTATGGGAAAATCTCTTTGGCATCTATTTTTATTTTTACTTCATTATATAAAAACCAGCTAACACATGCAGGTGCCTGAAGCTATGAGAAAAAAAAAATCGAAGTGCCATAAATCCTAATCCCAGTTTCCCTTCATGTTTTCACATTAATCTCAAGAGTGACCACTTACCACTCTAGGGTCTGTTGCCTAGAGACTGAGCCAGTCTTCCTGACTGGTTTTTGCCCTTTCTGGCACTTTTCACTTCTGCTGTGGTGCTTGAGTTTAAATTCTCTTGTTAAGCTTAAACCCACATTGTGATCCTTCTCTCTCAGTGGGGGGTCCTGTTACCACATTTTAGTCTGTATGCCAGGGGTTGCCCAGCATGACTGACTTTTCCTATGCTCAGACAACCATGAATGCCTGGAGCCACATTAGAGTTTTGGATCTGACATCCTCTCTCACCAATATTTACTGACATTGTCTGCTTAGTAGCTGCCCTATGGCTGTCTGCTCAATTTTACAAGATGGGTCATGTTCCAGTAAGTTTCTCAAGCACTGAAGAAGATATTCAGAAGGGCCATTGGCACTGGGACCTGTGTTTACTCTCAAAGGGCTCAGGTACCACGTGCTTCAAGATGTGTGCAGCATTCAGAGTACAGTTACTGCCTCTTTACTGCTGGGACTTACCTGGCGTCAGGTAAGTCAGTGAGGGCTTCAGGGTCTCAATATGCTTTCTCACCCATGACCAGATTAAAGTGCTTCAGCCTATGCTGTCCCACACTGTGGGGAACCAGAGCTGCTGCTGCTTGTGCTTTCAAAACTTGGTGCTTGTATGCAAATTAAAGGCGCCTGCCCTCCAGCAGCTATAAAGCATGGCTATCTAAGTGTCCTGCTTCTTTAAAAGTGCCAGAGTAGAGTTCAGAGGACTAGAGGTGCACCTAACTTTTGTGGTTCCTCGTGACCAAATTTAGCATATACCTATGACTGGGTTAGAGAACCTTTGCATTGCACTCACAGCAGCTTCTCTGACTTCCTTAGAACTGCCTCCCTCTCTGACTTGAAGACTCCTTGTCTGTCCTCTGGGCCAGGGGATGATAACTCCGCCCTCTGCTTTGTTATTAGCCTCTGTGGTTCTGTAGAAACTTAGGAGCCAGTGGAATCTTTAGGGAGTCCCAAGGGATCAGGATCTGGCATTCCGAACAAGCTTTCTGTGGAATCTGATGCCACAGTTCTTCCAGAAACCCTTCTCTAGTCCCTAGTTCCGAGTCCCCTGTTTAGTATGCTTCCTACGTCAGCTGCCTTTCACAACTTCATGTTTTCTTTATTTGTGCACTTTTGTGGTTCCTGTTGATCTTATGTGTGTTTTATGTACTATGAGTGAGTTATAGGGCCACCTACTGTTTGAGAGCACCCTTTAAAATTTTTGTATTAGTTCTTTGAGAATTTCCTGTAATATGTTTTGACCATATTCACCCCCCTTTCCTCCTCACCCTACTTTGTCTTCTTTTTCTCTCTCTCTCTTTTTCCATCAAGGCCAATTTGTGCTGCTCAGATATTCTCTCCATCCACCAGAGTCTGGTCAATGTATTAAGGGCCACCTATCAAGGGCTATTTTTAGAGAAAACTGACCCATTCTTTTCCAGCAGCTAAGAATTGCCAATTACTCCTTGTCTAAAGGTGGATCTTCATGCCTAATTCCCCTTTCCATGCTGGTATTTGGTCTGGTTTCGGCTCGCACATGTCTTATGTATGCTGTTACAACCACTGTGAGTTTATAGGTATAGCTTGGGCTTATCCTTTTCGTTACCAGAACCTGTCACAGTGTGGTACATAAGCTGTACTGTCTGTGTTTTAGGGGCAGGCAAATTGATACCATGTTTTTGCCATTAGCAGAATGGTTAAATAGATCAGATTGAAATATCATGGAGTATCATAAATAAAACTCAAGGATTTGAGCCAAATTGTC
This sequence comes from Dicrostonyx torquatus, assembly GCA_028555095.1. Taxonomy (NCBI): domain Eukaryota; kingdom Metazoa; phylum Chordata; class Mammalia; order Rodentia; family Cricetidae; genus Dicrostonyx; species Dicrostonyx torquatus. Next base: position 2,355,024 of record JAQHUG010000149.1, read on the forward strand.
ATCTTAAAATATTCGTCATAGTGGTTATTAGGTTTAAGGAAAAGGCCTTCTGGAACAGTTAAATTTCACATGGACAATAACAACGACAAACGCAAATCTATACTAGTGGGACAATTACTATCTGGAGAAGAGTGCACATCTCTTGGCCTTCATTCTGGAGTGAATTGTGTCAGCTCACTGATAATCTTTATATAAGAGTGTTGAGGAAAAAAAACTATAGAAGATAAATGAACCACTTTTGAAATGTTCTGTCCAGTGACATGGAACATATTGTCAGTGCCATACGAATCTCACTGTTTGAAACTAAGCGAAGCCCCCACCTCTCTTTTCAAACCGTTTTCATTGTCTCAGTTCTCTGTACTGCACTGTGGTACTTTTCTAACACCTATCTTCCCATCTTTCCTTGGTAGAGCACTGTGTAGTGTGCACGGACCCCTGGCTCCCTTCCCAACACCACAAAATAAACAAAGCTCAGGGAAAGTTCTAAATGTGGTCTACTATATGGCTAAGATAACAGACTAGGAAAAGAGTTAGTGTATTAAGTAGTTTTTCATGCCTGAAGCTGACAACTTAGAAGGCAAAGGATGGATATTTAGCATACAGTTTTTGATGTTCAAAGGTCAAGATCATTAGCTTGACCTCTGGTGAGGCAGCAGCAGATTTCTCATCATGGCATGGTGGGAGCAAAGGCCATAGCTTGAAAAGAAGAGAAACTAGAGCCCCACAGTCCCATGAGAGTACATTTCCACAGTACTTTCTGATAGTCTGTCTCATGGAGAGAGCCCATTTTCTGATAGTCTGTCTCCTGGACAGGGCCACTAATCACGGTGGACTCAGCACATCTCCACAGTATTTTCTGATAGTCTGTCTCCTGGACAGGGCCACTAATCACGGTGGACTCAGCACATCTCCACAGTGTTGTTAAAAGGTATAGAGCATTAGAGATCATAGACATAGACTCTTCTAAAGCAAGGAAAGAGGTCATGTCCACACAAATGTGCACCCTAAAGGAGCTGCGTAACATGACAGAAAAGGGAAAATACATAAGAATAACTTAACTGGTAGCACAAATAGTAAGAAAACAAACAACAACAAAGAACTAGTGATAGATATTGGGGTTCAACTTGACGATCAGAAAAGCAAAGCAGCCAAGCTACTAGAGAGCTTTTACCTCTGTGAAATCTTCAGACTGAAAAGAGAGCGAGTTCCTGTTTCATCCTGCCTTATATTTTCATCTTTAGTGCTGGTATTAAAGGTGGGCACCACCACCACTTGGCCTCTATGGCTAACTAGTGTGGCTGCTGGGATTAAGGGTGTGCGCCACCACTGCCTACCCTGTATGGCTGACCAGTGTGGCTGTTTTGTGTTCTGGTCTTCAGGAAAGCTTTATTTATTAAAATACAGATGAAATATCTCTACATTAACTCAGGAGCGCCAAACCCTTGTGGCCTGCAGTGTATTGGTTAGTAGTGAGTGGGTATCCTATCGTTTGCCTTGTCCTTAGCACCCTCCACATGTTGAGTACAAAACTTTTCTTTTCCTTGTGTTTCTTTGCTGTGAAGTAATTTTAGGTTGTTGACCCCTTGGGTGTAGCATTTACAGCGGGACATTATTTCTTATTCTTATTATCGTCTCCCATTTCAGGCTTAATCATATCCACTGATCTGAGTTTGAGGGTTAGTTTCAGCTTTCCCTCCCACCGTCTCTTCTCTCTCTCTCTCTCTCTCTCTCTCTCTCTCTCTCTCTCTCTCTCTCTCTCTCTCTCTCTCTCCTCTTTCTCTTTTAGGTTTTAGTATAAAACCAGAATAGTTACTGTTTGGCTATGCCCTTGGGATTTTTCTGGCTTTGTAGACAGGAAATGAAATGCCTACAACTCTGGCCTGGACTTGATTTTCCCAAGCTCATTGCCTACTTGTGACTGGATACTCATGTCTATGTCTTTAGGATGTAGACATAGATCTGAAGTGATCCTTCAGTTGGGAACCATCCCTGGGAGTGAGATGTGTGTGTTTGGGCCCTCCCTTGTGGACTCTGAGCATACAGAGACGAGGCAGTGAGAATGAGGATAGAATTGGGGAGGGAGCCCAGATTTAGGGATGATGGTGGTACAGTATATTGTTCTGGTCCTTGAGCATCCTCTCTCATCTGTCATGATTTCTGTTTAGTGGTTGATGTTCAGTCCCAATTAGTCTCCTGATGTAGACTTGTAGTTTCATGTAAACCTTTTCTGTCTCTCCTCAGGGAAGGGATTCTGTACCAGGTCTTCTTCACTGGGCCATCAGACAGTCCTTCATTTTCATAATAGGGGGTTGATTTCTCAGCCCCACGATATACTATCATACAGTGCTGTAAAACCTTTGTGTGAGGCTGAGTGGAAGGTCTTAGGCCACAGGACTGTGGGATCCCAGCCTCCCTTCTTCTATTCACCATTACTGGCTGTTCCCTCTTTTTTTTCCCCATTTGATCAGACATTGCTTTGACATCTGTCAGAGGTCATGGTTTTCATAGAATGACTTTTATTAATTTCACCCTTTATCTTTTTCTTTACATTTCCCCAACCCATAATATACAGCATTGCTTTGTCTGAAAACTAGATTATTGAAGTTTTTTTGTCATTGCTTAGCGGGAAAGTCCACCTTTTGATTTCTTCTGCATCTTCTACCCAGAATTAACTTTTTAAAAAAATGGAAAGAGAAGCAGGAGAGGATCTGGCATACAGCATAAAAGCATTTGAGTTTCATAGTAGTTTGGAATGCTCCCTTCCTAAGGCAGGAACACATCTGCCATGGCAACAGGTTCTTGTGTGTCTGTCTGTCTAGTTGTCTGTCTGTTTCTGTGACTGACTTTGCGCGCGCGCGCGTGTGTGTGTGTGTGTGTGTGTGTGTATGTCTGTCTCTATGTCCCACAAAGCTTCTGTGACAGAGCTGCTTTCTGCTACCCACTGTCTTTCTTTGGAACCCAGATGGGCTGCACAGCGTAGCGTGACCTGGTTATACACTGTGCTTGTTCCACTGCCCATCAGGCTTCAGGGAGACACTTTCACTGCATAGCTTATGGGCACCAACACAGGTAGCCTGGTTCCTTCTCTAGGCTCTTGTCTCTGAGAGCTTCTCCTACTGAGCTCACCAATCCTTCATCATCTTCCTCATCTTCATCACTATCCCATCTTACAGAGCACCTCCCATCTTCACCTCAACCTTTCAGTGAGTCCACATACCAGGGAAGTAGCCAAGCCTCTGTAGCAATCACAAATGTGTATAATACTTCCCAAGTGCTATGATACTCAATGGAGCCTGCTGGGGTATTTTTGAAATCATTGAGACTAAAATGTTGATGCCTATGTCCCTTCAAGCTCATTGTAATAGGTCCTAATGACAAACAAGACAGATGTGGTTCTTGATATTATGGAGTTTCTAAACCAGTTAATTGAGAAATCTGCAACATTTCTATTTCTGTCCTGGCCTGCCTCATGTGTGGTTGTGAGTAGACCTCAGGGTATTTTAGTGCTGCACAGAAAGGCAGGGAGAGTTATCTTTACCCAGCATCAGATGCAGGGATCGGAAACATCCAGTTTTAACATGTGTATGAAATTATATTAAGGATTTGTGGATTGTAAGACAGAAATACTCTAGTAACTTTAAAGTTATTTGTTTTATATAATGTAGAATTAAAATACAGCCTTACCCCCCAAAATCTTATGTTACTTTTGGTTACCTTTGCTAATTGTTCTACATGTACCCTTCAAGAAGTCCCTTTTCTGTTGGGAAAAGTCCAGCACCATGGAGCATGTGGAAAGATTTAATCATTATTTATCAAATAAATGCACCTTAAAATGAGACAGGCTCAAAAATATCCACTACTTATAGCAACTTTGAAAATAATAATGACTCATTTTAGTATAAGAAAAAAATAAAGGACCTAGAGAAACAGGTGCCCTAAAATACTGTATGGGGGAATGTAACTAGATATAGGTCTTCTGGGTGTCAAGTTGGCAGTATGTATTAGTAATCTTTATTGATTTTCATTAATAAATTCCTTTTCTCTGGATTTATTCTGGAGAAAAATATGTACAAGCACTTATGCACCTGGGGATTTGCTGCAATGTTTTGTGGAATGATTAAGCTTGGAAACACTCTGAATAGCTGGTGGGGGGTTGACAGCTACTCCAGTCAGAACTTTTTTCCCTGAATGCTAGCCTTTCATTGAGCAGGGAGAGACGCACTAAGACTTGTTCCCTTCTTTCCCTACAAGTTAAAGATCAACTCCAGGAGTCCTCTAAAAGATTTTTCTTTTTGTTTGCTGTGTTTTCTACCCTTGTTTAATGATTGCTTAGCTTTTAACATAGCCCAAGTGAATATGACTTCTTATAATGGACTTATAGTGCCTCTTTCTCCCAAGATAGTGGCTGAAGGTCCTTTTTGTGTGCAGGACTGAGCAGTGGGATCTGTCAGTAACATGTTTTGGGAGGAGCTGCTTTCTAAATATGTTGAGACCACAGATATGGAAAATGGAACCTGCCCGAAGCCACAGGGTGTTCTCATCATTATGTGGGAAACCACAGGGGTGACAAGGAATCCCGGGCTTCCAGTTCTATTCTGCAGCTGTTGACACTGCCTTCAGAATTCCTATGGAAGTTGTCTGGAGTGTAACTGGTTGAGTTCAGTATAAAGAGAGCACAGGGAGGCATCACTGATGGTCATGGTTGGAGATCCAGCTCATTACTGCAGCATGATTGATTCCTTGTTCCTTTCCAGGCTGTGGGTTTCTGCCCCGTGCCCTTTATACTTGGGTGAAGCTCTCTCATCTCCTCTCCATAGAAACCTGTCCTGCCCTACTCAAGTTGGTTCTCCTTACCAGTTTTGGTTCTGTGTCATTTCTCTGTGGCATGACAAGATGGGTGTCAGGCCATGGGGAATAGTGAAGAACTGGGTTTACTGAGGACCTGCTGCTGTTCTTTATATTATTTCAGCTCTGTGGATTGACACATACCCAGATTGGGCAGTTGAAGCAAGCCATTGAAAATTTTTCTCCTAGAAAAATGTGCAGAGCTATAATGTCGGCATGCTGTGGCCCACATTGTACTTCACTTCTCCATCTCTGCTGCTATCAATGTGTATTGCTTCAACCACCTATAGGCCATTTGTAAAGCCTATTATAGAACACTCAAAGCAAGGTAATGAGCCATCTTTGATGCTTGTACCATTGAGAACATTTCAGTGTTTAGAGTCCCAGATCTCAGCTTCCCTCTATGAATCCCTTGGTGTCTATTACCAGACACTACCTGCTATTCTCTGCCTGAAGGAACATCCATCTTCTCATCTTCCATCTTCACTTCCTGCTTGTTGATACTGTGTTTTAAAATTAGTTTCCTGCTGTTTGCTGTATATCTAAATAAATGAGAGGAGCCGTTGTTTCCCTTGGCCATGAACTTGAATTCAGATTCAAAACACTTGACAACTGAGTGGTCCAAGGGGATAGGAGATACTGATGTGGTTGGTGGGTTGGGGGTGGGAGATTTATATGAGGTATAATCTACTCGCCTTTTCTGTTGTCTTGGAGCTATGGAGGCTGTGGAGATTATGTTGTCTTCTTTAATGAGTTCTGTTCACTCTAGATGAGTGTTTGCATAAATGTGTTTCTCCTTCTTGCTAACAGTCTGCCAGGCTTTCTCTCACACATAAAATCCCACATATAGATTTGGAGTCTTGGCCATCCCTCCAAAAGTGTGGTTTTCATTCCTTGAAGTGGGGATGTGAGTAGGAAATAAGAAGCTCCAAGTGTTGGGCCTTGAGCTGCCGTCTTTGATTTAGGTTTTTGTCCCTGTTCCTTTATCTGTAAAATAGGATGAGTGATAAGGGACTATCTTCAGAAGACTGCTTCTTCTTTCAAGTAATTAAAGATGGTTGCATTGATTATGTTCAATAGATTCTACATGTGTTTCTTTTAAATGTTCCCATATTGGTCCTGTTTCTGGTGACCAGCACTTGGAGGCGCCGTTCCCCCCATATCTCTGCTCTCTGTTCCACTAGACTGCCAGTTTATGTCAGTTCTTTCCTCCAGTGGACACCTTGCAATGGAGCCCTTCCACACAATGACTGGGACAAATGACAGCAAGTGCAGAGACCTGCCACTGTAGCAGGCACAGGGCTTGGCTCATTTAACTACTCAGATGCAATACAGTGCTATATTGTGGTTTGTCTGAAAATCACAATTCTCTACTTGGATGGCCATTTGTAAAGCCTCCTTCATCTATCTCTGTCTCTCTCTCTCTGGAAGACAAGAGACCCATGGAATTTGAGCACTGAAGTTGTAGTAGTTGAGGCCTTTCTGACATTGAAGAGAGACACTGCTGATATTGGGTTTCCCCTCTGATGAGAATTTTCTAATTGCTTTTCATCTCACTCAGTAAAGAACAAAGTCCTCACAGTGGCCTGCAAAGCCCTCCAGGATTTGCTGCCTCCAGGTCCATTGTCTGTCTGACTTTTGCTAATTTCCCCTCTGGTCATTCTGCTCTGGGTGGCTTTCATTTTGTGTTGCCAGTCTGCTGTGCACCTTTCGTCCTTAATGTATTCATACATACTGTTTACTTGGCATGCGACCTCCCAGGCCACAAGGCCAGCTTCTTTACTTCCTCTATCTTGTTACTATATACCTCCTTCTGACCGTTCTTCCAGATCATCCTTTAAAGATGCTGTATGTCCCCAGTGTTCCCTGTCCCCTCTCCCAGAATGTTCTGGGACATCACAGGACTATATACTTTCAGTATTATCTGCTTTACCATCAAAATGAAATTTTCTCTAAGGCGAGGAACCAGGGGCAAGGGGAAGAGGTCTGGTTTGTTCATTGTATCCCCAGTGCTTTAAGCAGTCCCCGGCACATAGAAGAAGTTATTTGATAATGGAATTCTCTGCTGGATCAGGGTGCACCCCAGTCCTCGGCCTGCGGTTCGGACAGTGCTGGTTTAAAGGCAGTGAGCCCCATCACTGAAGGAAGTGTCACTCCAACAGGAACTGCACTGCAGCCCTCGACACAGCTGTTTTCACATGTGCAGCTATTGTCCCTCCTTCATTTCCCTTCTAGCCTTTCTCTCTAAGTCTGAGAACTAATTTTTAATAGTGCGATAATGAATGTGAATGCTTTTTATAAACTATAAAGTGATTTCTTTTTGCAAGAGTTAATTACTTTAGGCCTTAGAATCAATTATTAGTGACTTGGAATCATTAAATAGTTTTTCAGAGAGAAGGTGTCCCTGGGTCAGCTCCTCTGTGTGCTTCTACTACCCAAATGCTACTACAGGTCTTATTAGGACCTAACAACATAGCTACTTTGGCTGAATTACTTGAGAAAGGTGATTTTATTGATTTTCTTAACCTCTTAGATCCAGATCCTTAGACCTAAATAATGTACTTTCTTTGTACAAAAAGGAATAAGAGAAATGACTAATACCCGAGCTGACAAATTTGGGGACTCTAAAGGCTGTGCCTGACTTAAAATTGACAACAAAAGTTTCAGTTCTTATCCTGAATGAACCGAGCCCATTCCACAGGAGTCAGTAGTTCCCATGGCCCAGATTAGTGTATTCCCAATGGAGAAACTCAGGGATGTTCTACATTGTTATTGGCCATAGATGAACTAATTGATTACTTTTAACAAGTTCCAGACGGGACTGCACAATCCGGTTTTCTTCTGTCACATGATCTCCTTCAACACAGGCTGTGTGCAAAGGGAGAGAAGCCAGTGAGGTCTTTATCACACACGTACACCACCATCTCCACTGGAGCTGATGCAACCACACTGCAGATTTCCTGGCTTCAAATTCTACATCTTCCATTTGCTCAGTATGTAACTTAGGGGGATATTTGAATTTGTCAGAGTTTTAACATTCTCATGCTGAACAATATTGGATCATAATTCCTGGGATAATTTGAAAGATCAAATGAGATAAATGACAAAGTATTTAACACTTACCTCCCAGAAAATATTTGGCCAATACTGATGTTAGTTATTAATGGCATTCATGGTAATAATTAAAGGTAGGCAGAATAGAAAGGTATTTAAGAAACTGACAAAATGAAAAAAAAAATAAAGGATACTCTATCCTAGAAGCTATGACAAATGTTTTGGAAGGAGACCAGCATAATAATTTGGGCATTATGATGTATTATATAATGCACATTGGGCAATTCATACAATAATGATTATTATACCCTATAAATATTTTATGGCCTCATACCTTGCAGACAAGAGTGAACAACAGTGATACCTGGGGTTTTTTTTGTTTTTTTTTTTTTAAATGTACCATGACTGTCAGGGGAACTGCTCTGACTGTTTCTTCACTGCCTCTGGCATGACCAGAGGTTCAAGATCCTGGTAGAATGCACATGTCATTTCTTTCTTTACCCTTAGCAAGTTATGCTAGGGCCTGGGGTGGTAGGTGGGAGGCTCCTGCCATGCCTGTACTCTTGGACCTTTGGTAAGTGGGTGAAACATATCCAAAGCCCTCCATGAATGATGACACATTGTCCAGTGCATGCTGACAAGGAATAACCGGGGAGCTAGACATTTAGTACAAGACCTGACTGACCTACTGTGGGCACCCAGAAAGACCTCTTTGAGGAAGTCAGAGTGTTCTAGGAGAGAGCCAAGGAAAGAGTCTGTAGGACTTCCAACACATTGAGGATCAGAATCAGGAAGATACGAAGCCCAGAGGTTGAAGGGAAATATGGTGGAAAGGGGTCTGGAGAATATTAATTCAAAGGACTCGACAAAGATTTCTTGAAAATCCTTTTCTCTTTTAATCATCAGCCTACATTATTACTATATGTGTGTGTGTATAATATATATATATATATATATATAATCAATTTTACCATATTAGCTATTTCAAGACTATAGTCAAGTGGTATGAAAAGCGGGGTTCAAAGTTGACCTAAGTCATCCTTGCCACCATGAACATCTCGGCAGTCATCTGTGCCCATCTGGAACATGGTTATTCATTCCATGCAGAAACAAGTTGCTCGTTACTCATAGAGCCTTGAAACTTCTCAGAGGAAAGCAGCATAGCTTGTGTTCCCACCCCATATCTGTCATTTTATCTTTCTGGGGCAATAGAAACCATTTTGCCAGCCCCCTTCTTTCTTTAATTTATCCATCTGACAGCTTCATTCTTACACCATTAGAAAGCAGCTCTCTGACTGTGCCAGCCAGCTATAAATACTATTCTGTCAAATTCAAGGGTCATTTAATCATTTTGCCAAGTAGGCAGCCATATTTCATGACAGGAAGTGGGAAGAAGCTGTGTAATCCAGTACTGCTTTCAAACTTTCAGAAAAACATATTCATCCCCTTTCTTCCTGTACCAGCCCAGCAGTATATGTCATGGATGAAGGACCAACCTTTCTTCTTTTATCCTTCCATCGTATCCAGTGTTTCTCCCTGGGTGGCTCTGTGACTCCTGTGTGTTTATTTTTATGGGGTATCTGGGGAAGAAGAGTACCTCTTGCCATTGGTTGTATGGGAACAACCGAGAGTTATGACTGAGATGGCAGACTCTGCTGACTTAGTTCCATCCTGGCTGTATGAGCACAGGTGGCTTCTTCACTTCTTAGTGCCTCGGTTTCCCCAGCTGTATAATAATGGCAAAGAGAGTGCCTGCCTTCAAGGGTTCTCGTGAAGGGTAAGTGAGACTATAAAAAGCACCCTTCAGAAATAATACTCCATTAATTATTCAAAACTGGAAGTCTGGCCATTTGCTAGATAACCATTCCCAGGAATGAATGTGACCTCGGGGACCATACAGAGATGACTATGTGACTCTTTCTTTTGGGAATAGCACAGAAAAGCTGTATTTATGACTCTAGTGGACTTTCTTAGCAGAGTCCCCCAGCACGCTCCATCCTGGTCCGACCTCAGAAAGTCCAAGTGGTATCTAAGCAACCACACACTTAGGGATTGGTGAAAGCAACCAAATTAACAGCCTGGAAATTTAACACTTAGCTGGTTAACCACAAAATAACAGCTTCCTTTCTAGTGAATCCTCGGCCCAGCCTTGGGGCTTCCCCAAGAAGGTGTTAGTGACTAAGGTGATGTTTACTGTTGCTTGATCTCCTACCCACTCTCTCCCTTTCAGAGAGTACCTGTCTGCATCCCCTACCGGAGGCACTTCAAGGTCACCATCCAGCTTTTAGTCTCAAAACACTTGTAAAAAGGGAACAGTCAGTGTAGAAATTCTCTCAAGGGACAAACGGAGACATGTGGTTTAAAGGAACAGGCTTGCTGTGGCTACCACAGAGATGTGCTATCCAGAGTTGACTTTTCAGGGCGATGAGTTTTGGCTGTTTAGGGCAGAGTTTGCTCAGTAGGTTGGGGCATGAAGCTGTTGGTGGGGTGTCATGAAGCAGAATGAGCTTCCTGGGTTTGCATTGGCTAAGTCTCTCAGCCTGTGGTGCAAGAGATGCTGACAAAGAAGTGAAAGAAAACAAGTGTTGGTTCAAGTTTGTTACAGTATTTTTTATTTGTTTGTTGTTGTGCTTAACACAGTGTAGGAACTTCTCCTTGCCCCAGACTAAAGCAGCTACTAGGTATTACTGTAGTATGGCTCTAGACTGGTACCTACCGTGACCCGCTCCTGTGCCGTAGCACCATGACAGTAGCAGCTGTCACCGATTAGGCTGATATACCATTCCAGGAGACTATTAACCATGCTTTTTTTTCTTTTTTTT